>CM061531.1:162523505-162753397 GCA_030545055.2 Neoaliturus tenellus
GAAACACCTGCTTCTCCGCCTATAGACTGGACCCTCTACACTCGTACACATCTCCAGGATTAGCATGGCAAGCCTATGCTAAAGTCAACCAACTGTCGATTGGAACTTCTAACAGATATTGATATGGTGCTCATGATAGAATCTGGTGTACGGGGCGGTTTGACACAAGCTGTAACACGTCATGTCAAAGCTAACAACAAGTACATCCCAGGCTTCGATGAGAGACAACCATCGGTCTACCTTGGTTACTTTGACGCAAACAACCTTTATGGTTGGGCAATGTCAAATCCGCTTCCCTACGCTGACTTCAAATGGAATCGACCCGGCCACCATCGGTGACATCTCACAGATTCCAAAGAAGTGGTCCAAAAGGCTATATTTTGGACTGTGATTTTCGAATATCCGGAGCACCTTCATGACCATCACTACGACTTGCCTCTCCTAGCCAAGACTGAAGTTTCACCGACAGAAGATGGCCGAAATTGATGATGACGTTGGAGAATAAAGATCGGTATGTGGCTCACTACTGGGTAGTTCAACAAGCTCTTGAATTGGGACTACGTGTGGTGAGAATTCATAGAGCAATTGAATTCACCCAGTCTTGTTGGTTGAAACCATATATTGATTCCAACACTACAAGAAGAACAGCAGCAACATCAGCATTTGAAAAGGACTTTTACAAATTGATGAACAACACCATCTTCGGGAAGACCTTAGAAAACAAAGAAAACACAAGATTGTAAAATTAGTAAGTGATCCTAAGAAATTGGAAAAATTAGTGCAAAAACCAAATTTTGGAACATCTATGATTATAAACGAAGATCTAGTTGCCGTAAGTATGAAGAAAACAACAATAGTGATGGATCGTCGTTATACATTGGAATGTCAATTTTGGATATAAGTAAAACTTTAATGTATGATTTCCATTACAACAAAATGGTTAAACACTACGGAAGAGACAACATTGGAGTTGCATACATGGATACCGACGCGTTTATCTACTGGATAAAGACTTTGGACATGTATGAAGACCTAAGGAGTTTCCCATACAAAGACGATTTTGACTTCTCTGACTATCCGAAGAACCATCCAAATTACAACGAAAAGAATAAAAAAGTAATCGGAAAATTAAAGATGAAGCAAATGGAATGCCTTTAGAAGAAATAGTGGCACTGATGGCAAAATTGTATTCATTTAAAATGTACAACGAGAACAACACACCCACAGTCAAGAAAGCAAAAGGAGTCAAAACATCGTACTTGAAGAAACATGTGACATTTGACCATTACAAGACCTGCTTGTTTGAAGATTCTACAATGTCTGCAACGTTCAACACTATCAGAAGCTTTAAACATGAGGTCTACAGTGTCACTGAAGTTAAAAGAGCACTGTCAGCTCGAGATGATAAAAGGCATACTATGCCGGATAAAATTCACACTCTTCCTTTTGGACACTACTCTCTAAACCCTATCGACTAGTAACCTATTCTTCGCCCCTCTACAACTTCGACCTTATTCCTTTCTCCTTCCGTAAAAAATGGGAACACGGCAAGTCAAACGCCGTGTTCCCCATTTTTTTACACAAGTTTGGATGACCTTGACCTATATAAATGATGTTAATATTTAAGACAACATTCATTGTTATTATACATGTGATACATGAAACATTCAAACCTTGCCAATATGAAGAACTTGAAGCAAGAAATTGTCAACGAGCTTCATAAACCTGCAAGAAGAAAGTTTCCACGAAGAAATACAGTGATAAAAGGAATAAATGATTTATATCAAGCGGATTAATCGAAATGATTCCTTATAGTAAACAAAATAGAGGATTTAAATACATATTGACTATTATTAATTGTTTTTCAAAAATGCAGATGCTTTACCACTAAAAGATAAAAGTGGCAAAAGTGTTACAAAAGCAATGGAAACAGCTATACAAAGAGACAAACATACTATAAAACATTTACAAACTGATGATGGAAAAGAATATTTTAATAAGGAATTTGCAAATTTAATGAAAAAACACAACATTAACCATTACTCAACCAATTCAGAGGTAAAAGCATCAATAATTGAAAGATTTAACAGAACTTTAAAAGGTGCGATGTATAAGATGTTTTCCAACAGAGGATCACACGTATGGATTGATGTGTTACCAAAACTTATAAGCGATTACAATAACAAGTTTCATAGAACTATCGGTATGAAACCAAGCCAGGTGACTAATAAAAATGAAAAACTTGTATTAAAACGTATAAAAATGATACTAAACCAAAAGTTGAAAAACTAAAGCCTAAAAGGTTTAATGTTGGTGATAAAGTGCGAATAAGCAAATACAAAGGTGTATTCAGTAAAAGATATCTTCCGAACTGGACAAATGAGGTATTTACCGTATTTAAGGTGCAACCTACAGTACCAGAAACTTACATTTTAAAAGATAATAAAGGACAATTGCTTGAGGAGGTTTTTATGGACATGAAATGTTAAAATCAACAGTAGGTGATGTATATCTAGTAGAAAAGGTGTTGCAACGCAAAAAAGATAAGGTTAAAGTAAGATGGTTAGGATTTATAAGACGGAAGATTCTTGGATACCTAAAAAGGATCTAATATAATGATAGAGCATCATTTTGGGTTGAACCATTACAAAGGATGGAGGATAATACCGCAAAAAGACAATTTTACTATTAATAATATAGATGAACTCACAGTGGATGGTTCTCAATTCATACTGGGAAACACGGTGTTTTGTTACCAAACACAGTTGCGTTGTCTGGTTACCGGTCCTTCCAATTGTGGAAAAACAAATGTAGTATTCAATTTGATTACAAACCCTAAGGCTTACGTTTTAATAATTTATATGTATTTTCAAAGTCACTACAACAACCAAAATATCAGTTATTGGAACAAATACTCAATAATGTACCTGAAGTTAAATATTTTAAATTAACGCGAGCGAGAGTGTCATGCAACCGCAAGAGGCTAAACCATTCTCAGTATTCATATTTGACGATGTATCTTGTGAAAAATCAAAATACAATAAGGAATTACTTCGCCATGGGTCGACATAACAACATAGATAGCATTTATATTGGTCAAAACTTACAGGCAAAATACCGAAACAGCTCATTAGAGACAATGCAAACATGTTAATTGTATTTAAACAGGATGAAACCAACCTAAAACACATATATTATGACCATGTAAGTGCGGATATGCCATTCGAACGATTTAAAGAGTTGTGTGGAAAGGCTTGGGCTGAAAAGTATGGGTTTTTAACAATTATAAAGGAACAACCGCTAAACAATGGTCGATACAGGATAGGATTTGATAAATTTATACTAATACACTGATCATGATGTAAACATTCATTGTTGTACAACACGTCTTGCTACAAACATGGTTAACCAAGAAAGTTAATAAAGGAAATAAAATCACTTAGTGATTCTATTCGGGATAAAAACAGAGCATTAAAATTAGGTATTAGCGAAAGGGAGAAATTTCTTGAATCTACTTTTAAACCTATTACTGAACCCTTGAAACAATTAAACAAAAAATTTGCTAAACCGTTTTGGAAGGAGATGCAATTGCACCTATTACAAAGTTTGAAAGAGAAAATATAAAATCAGAAGATTTTAGTGATGAAGACCTGGAATCCTCTACATATAGTGGTTTTTACCGGTGAAGAACCTGAAAGAGAGCTAGAATCACCAGACTATAGTGGTATAAGAGAATTATATGAAGTAAAAGCTAAAAGAGGACATGAAGATGTATCAACTGCTAGTGAAGAGGAAAAAGAAGAAGAAGCAAAGGAAGGTCCGTCAAACATAAGCTTGTTGGGTGAAAACATTCATAACAAAGGACCTTTAGGAAGGAAATACATGATAAAAATGTTAGCTGGAATAAATCCTAATAAAAACTACCATAGTTATGGAGTAAGATTAACAGAAGAAGGTTTAATGGTTGGTAATAGCCCGGTAAACATTGATGAAGATGATAATATTATTGTTGGTAATCAAAGATATAAGGGCACAAGAGGATTATTTGAATTATTATTTGAAAAAAAGCCTTTAGAATTGTTAGTTAAAGAAGAAGATATGGAAGCATATAAACAGATTTTGGAACACACCAATGCATACAGGAGGAAGTATTTAGCTGACCAGCCAGTTTTTAGATCTAGGTCTTTAAAATATAGAGTATTTGTATCCAAGTTAATACCAACAACGAGAAGACAACCAATGCCGATAATGCCAAGAAAACCTGTAAAACGAAGGTTTGTGTCATCCACTTTGGATATAAGTGCTCCAGAACCAAGAAAAAGAAACAAATCTGTTACAGGTACAGGTTTAATGAAGAAACTATATAACACAAATGTGATTTATTACAATAATATCAATAAATTGGTGGATAGAATGAAACTAATACATGAAGCTAAAGAAGCGGGTCATACTGGATTGGAAAACGAATGGGTGGCTTTAGTGGATGAACTCCGAAACCGTGGGGTAATCTCATAAAAATGCGTTACTCCCTAGATTACTATTCAGTTGCACCATGAGTGTCGACAAGTTCGGACGTTACTCCTCGGATGGGTTATATTACGCAAATAATTTAAAAAGAGGTGCTGGTTTACCACAAACACCTGATGGAGATTATGATATAACTAATAAAAGGTTAAAAAACATAAAAGATCCCACAGATGAAAACGATGCAATAAATTTAAAAGTATTAAAAGAAAATATATCACCAACATTAAGACTACAGAAAAACACATATGACGCAGGTAATCATAGAATTGTCAATGTTGGTAAGCCAAATCAAAACGCTGATGCAATAAACAAAGGTTATTTATCATCAGAATTAAAAAATACGCTAAAATTCAATGGAAAAACGTATACTGCTGAAAATAAACGTATATCCAACGTAGATGATCCTAAAGATGCAAAAGACAGCATAAATAGACGCTATTTACATTCTATAATACCTGAAAAGACAAAAGATGGGTTTTCTTTTTATAAATTTGTTATTAACGATATAGGTTATCCAAAAAATGAAAATGATGCTGTAAATTTAAAATACATCAAAGATCATTGTATTACACGTGATGTAGGAGTTATTGACTGTCTTGGTAATTGTTTAGCGAATGTAAAAGATGGTTTTGCACCATCAGATGGTGCAACGGTGGGTCAAATGAAGGAAACTTTAAAACAAGAAACCTCCGGTTTTGTGAAACAAAACCAAGTAGTAACACGTCAAGGAGATGTATTTGTACAAGGAAATAAAAAGTTTACTTTGCTTGAAGAAAACAATTATGTTTGGGATGGTAAAGGAAAGTTATTGACAAATTTAGGTATTGGTGAAAAGCCTGGTGATGCTGTTACTTATGAACAGATAATACAATTAGAGCCAACTGGAAAAAAATGGTGGAATTGTGATAACAAACGATTAACAAATGTTGCAGACCCTGATTATGCCAATAACGCTGTAACTGTTAATTTTCTTGTTAAAGTAATAGGTAATTTATTATTTGATATGCATAATTATATTGCAGCAGGACAACATAAACCTATTGACGAAAAAATGAGAAATACATGGATTAAACAAGAAATTCTTTATAAATATTTTTTTAATCATAACACACAAAAGTTTAGATCATCAGATTGGGGTGATTTTGATATTTAATTAAATAACACCATATATTACATCATTTATGTGCAACCTGTCATAGAGGTAACACATGGGTTACGCTTTTCGAATATAAAAGACAATCATGGCGTTTCATTACACCAGTCCATATCGAGACACTATACGGAAAGGAGGCGGTATCACGTCCACAGCGGTTTCTCTGTTAAGTAAAGCTTTAAATCGTATTCCAGTAGGATCTATCGTAAACAGAGCAATAGACGCTTTACCATACGAATTTCACATACCGGGAGGTTATCAGTATTGCGGACCAGGAACTAAATTGAAAAAACGACTGGAAAGAGGTGATCCAGGCATAAATAAGTTAGATCAGGCTTGTAAAGAACACGATATCGCATATTCCACGTTTACCGATTCAAAAAATAGGTCAATCGCTGATAAAAAGCTAGCGAATATAGCTTGGCAACGAGTAAAGTCTAGTGACGCTAGTATTGCGGAAAAAGCAGCAGCTTTAGCGGTAACAGCAGGTATGAAGGCTAAAACAGTGGTAGGAGGTGGAAAAAGGAGGGGTAAGAATAAAAAAGGATCAACCAAGAGAAAACATGGTGGTAATATTAGACTAAAAAGACGTTCTCCGAGGAAAAATAATAAAAAACCGACAATATGGTCAATGGTAAAAAACGGGGCTGGTCTATACCTAAGACCGTATCGTGCATATTAAATAAAAGAAATCAATTGGTTATACCACATAAAGCGTTGACTAATGTTGAATTATTTAAATATATTTCCTGTTTAAAAATACCATTTTTCCGCGGAGTATTTATGAAAGACAGTTTACCAAAGAAAATATGGAAAAATGAGACTGGAATCGTAAATTTGGATAATACTGAAGGGTCCGGCACCCATTGGGTGTGTTATAAGAAACTAAATAGTAATGTATATTATTTTGATAGTTTTGGAAATTTGCCACCACCTAAAGAACTTGAACATTACTTTAAATCTGCTAAAAACATATATTACAACTATAAAAGAGAACAACCTGATAATACTTCAATATGCGGCCATTTATGTTTGGAATTCCTAGCTAAAAGTATCAGTCACTATTGAGATGTCTTCCTATACGGTATCATTAACAGGAAAATCGTCCACTTTACGAAGTATCCTTTTTCCAGCGTTACGCTTGCAAAAAGGAAGATTTTGGGAGGCAGCACTGTTGGATTTTACAACTTACAACTCTATTCCCAATGTTACGGAAGGTAAAAATAACTTATTACATTATTATAAAGGAAAAGATGCCAGTGGGAAGTTTACAGACTTGGAAGTTTGCACTCTACCCACAGGTTCTTATGAAATTGATCATATTAATGAATTTTTGCAAAATAAAATGGGAAAAGACAATATAACGCTAAAAGGTAATAACAATACAATGAAAGCTGAGCTTACTTCAAAATATTATATAGATTTCAGTAAGTCAGACTCAATTGGTGATTTATTAGGATTTCCCAAAGATGGAGCGATTTTAGAACCAAATAAAACACATTCCGGTAAACAAACTGTAACAATATTAAAAGTCAATAGTATAGACATAACTTGTAATATTATACAAGGAGCTTACAGAGATGGAGCAAATACTCATATAATACATACTTTTTACCCCAGTGTACCACCTGGATTTAAAATTGTTGAAAAGCCGCAAAACCTGGTATATCTACCTTTGAACACCACTTTCATTTCAGACATCGTGTTGAACGTATTGGATCAAGACGGTAACTTGATAGATTTCCGAGAAGAGCCTATTACGGTTAGATTACATTTAAAATCAACACTTTAATACAAAACCATGGGTTTAACATTTAAAAGCGAACAACCTACGGGAATCCGTATTAGTAGCTCTTCAGCTGTGGAGGAGTTAACACGCGAGAACATTCGTTTCTTAGAGAGAATTGGATTAAAAGTAACCGATAATGGATATACTGGATATAGCTCAGGGTCCAACATTCGACGAAACCCTATGGGAAAAAGAATATCACACCCACAACCCTTACACTTCATCAAAATTAAACAATAACGATGAAATTCGTATTCCCATACAAAATCAAGACATTTACACACTACCATGTGAAAGTTACTTGTATATTGAAGGAAAAGTTACTAAAAAGGACGGTACTACTACTGGTACAACAGTTCCATTTATAAATAATCCCATGGCTTTCCTGTTTGATGAAATTAGATATGAAATATCAGGTGTAACAGTTGATTCTACTAAAAAAGTAGGTATTGCAACAACTTTAAAGGGATTAACATCTATATCACCTAATGAAACCAATTTAATACAACCTGCAGGATGGGTTTTACCTGCAAAAGACACAATCACTCCAGATACAAATGGAAATTTTGATTTTCATATTCCGTTACGTTTGTTGCTTGGTTTTGCTGAAGATTATAGGAAAATAATATTAAACGTTAAACAAGAATTAGTTTTGTTGAGATCTTCAAACGATAAAGATATTATTTAAGCTCCAGACGGTACAACAGATGCAACTTTAGAATGGAAATTAACATTAGACAAAATTGTATGGAGAGTTCCACATGTAAAATTAGCTGACGAGCATAGATTGCTACTATTAAGAAAGTTAAAGGCTGATCGTGATATTGTAATTCCTTTTAGAAGTTGGGAATTTCATGAACATCCCAGCTTGCCAACTACGGATCGACACACTTGGACAGTTAAAACATCTAATTATGTGGAACGAGCCAGGTATATTATATTTGGTTTACAAACAGGCAGAAGAGACACCATCACCAAACATGCAGGCCAATTTGATCATTGCAACTTGAAAAATGTTAAAGTTTATTTAAATTCACAATTTTTTCCATACGATAATTTAAATGTGTCATTCGCTAATAAAAAGTACAGCATATTGTACGATATGTATGCAAGATTCCAAAGTTCATATTATGGTAAAACGAATGCACCTTTACTATCACCAGAAAAATACTTAGATGGTTACCCTATAGTTGTAATCGATTGTTCTAAACAAAATGAATCGGTAAAATCATCAAGTGTAGATATAAAAATAGAAATGGAATTCAACGCGCCTATATCGGCTAATACAACTGCATACTGTTTAATTCTACATGATAAAATCGTAACATACACACCTTTAACTGGAATTGTTAAAAATGTATTGTAAAAAACCGGTTTTGTTACATTCCAATGCATTCCGCGAGTATAAAAGCAGAGTGTTCAGGTCGCTCCTCATCAGTTTGTTGCCTGTTCTTGTATGGGTAGCATCTTATTCAATATGGCTTCTCCTAGTGGTACACAAGAAAATGTAGTAGATATTGAGAAGGAGATATCCGACTTTTTAGATCTTCAAGGTCAACCGGAGGGAGATGAACACAACGCTTGCGGACAACTCCACGGCAGTAATAATGTTGAGGAAAAAGGTAAAAGAAGAAAGAATGCACAGAAGAAGAAAAGGGATACTGAAGATAATATTTCTCCTAACATATTGAGTGAGGTATTCTTGCGAATATTTTATCCAATCTCATCCAGTTTGGACAAAAGTGTTTTAATCGGTGTTATGAAATCGACGGATTATTCACCTACTGTAATTTTGACTCATGGACCCAAAATGATTTTGTTCACCGATAGTGCTTGGGAATCTTTTATGAAGCACTTGCATCTGCTAGAATGCTATTTAACTAGTAACATGTATGGAAGAAAGACAAGAGTAGGACTTTTGGATTCAAATGTGGAAATTGATATTATAAAGAATCGTGGTGACCATCAATTGCGGTTTAGAGACACAACAAGACATGATAACAAGATTCAACTTAATCGAGAAGAGTTTTTTATTCTAACCTGTGCAACTGAACCAATAACAAGATACTTGAGACAACTAGTGTTTTCAAGTTCTATTATTAAAGATTATTTGGAAGACACTTTGGACAAACAACCGGACGCACCTATATTGTACGGACCTGTGGATACTTCTATATTTAATAGGGTTCCTCATGAAGTACAAATGTGGAGACAGTTGGAAAAATACGCTCAACTACATAAGAAATCAGTAAAACAGGAAGAAGAGGAAGAAGGAGGAGAAGAATCAAGTGTTAGTGATGAAAATGAAAACAAGGAGAATGTAAAGATGGAAACTTAGATGACAATGGTTGGTTTTTAAAACAATATCAAACACTTTGTGGGGTTAGGCCTACCGGGGACGGTGCCCACGTTAAATATACACCAACGCGCCAACAACTGTACGGCCAGGTATAAAAGTCGTACCTACCGTGGTGTGGAAATCAGTTGACCTTTGGACTTCGTCATGAGCAGACGAGTGATCTTCGCAATGGACAAGGAAGAAGAACAAGTAAAGTCCAAACCTGGTATAATTGAGTTCCAAGCGTTTCGGGGTAATGATGATAGATTTATCATAAAAGAACTTGTGTTTTTCGATATCAATACAAGTGTTCCATATACATTTTTGTTCAAACCACCATGTTCTTATTCATCATTAACTAGCAAAGCCGCTACTACCAACAGGTGGATTTCAAAATATTTCCATCATATCGATTGGTATGATGGTTTTGCAAGTTACACGGACTTATATAACATCATGCATCAGTTTTCAAACAGGTTTACCAATATTTATACAAAAGGACTGGAAAAGAAGAGATGGATCGAAGAATTTACTCATGTTCCGGTTAATGATGTGGACTTGGATAAAAACTACAAGTATACGATGGAAAATGTTTGTATTTGTACTAAAAGTCCAGAACATGAAAAAGATAGACATTGCGCTTTAAAAAACGCCTATAAACTCGCATCTTACCTTCAAAGTGGGGGAGTGGGGTGTGGTGGGGGTGACGTGGGTTATATAAGTGAGGAGCAGACCGGGACCTGGCATGAGTATTACTCGAGATTCCGAGACGACAACATCTCCCAGCAAGAAGACGAAGAAGAAGACAATCTTTAACTCAACCATGGCATCTCACCAGTTCCTGCAAACTTTGGTTGAGCAGTTCAATGCTCACTCCAAATCTACCATACTACCCGTCAAGAAGTGTTCCGAACTTAAAGACGAGAAGCACTACATTATCCACGCCATGAAGAAGATGGAGACTTCAGTTGGAGAGGCCATTTGCTGCAGTCTTAGCGAGGCACCGTTCACTCCGGGGGATGAGCCCAAGTTCCAAGTCTACCTGCCGAAACGGTTCGTCCATCTCCTCCAGAACGAGGATCTGCGCTCCATCCAACCCGGCTGTCTCTACCTGGTTTCCCACGGTTGCACGGGTAGCAATTCCACCGAGTTGACCATCCACATCGCCGACAAGCAGCAGTGTTAGATTTTAATTTTACTGTTGTACATATGTTATTGTAATGTTTTATAAATAAATAAACCATAAAAGACAAAAAATGCAACATATCAATATGTGAAGTTTGTCACATATTGATATGTTGCATTTTTTTTTAAACTTCGCGGGTGACCTTGACCTTTGACCTTTGCTTTTCACAGTTACCCCCACCACCAAGCTAAAGGTTAAACCTGCTTCGATGCAAACACCCCCACCACTTTTTATAGTACCCCCAAGCGCTGTGCCTCAGCTTCATTTCAACTCCGACGGTCAACCGTACAACATCAAGATGTCTCTCAATGTAAGTTGTGCTAGTTACGAGGAGGTAACCATTAAGACTCAGCAGGAGCTGAACGACTTGTACAAGGAGTTGCAGCTGATGGTGGCGGGAGGCTACCGTATAAATGTGCAAGTCTACGCTTGCAATATACGCAATCTCCGACACCCAAAAGAAGAGTCTGAACATTACTCTTCTCCAGCGACTTCATCACCGGCGTCCATGAAGACTGAAGCGAGCCAGACTTTGGATTATTTCAGCTGACTAGCAGTTGTCTTCCTTCTTCTTACCATTGTAGAATATGTTTATTTATTTGTTATATTAAAGATGTAAAAGAGAAAAAAACACCTATCTTGTTACTGACATATGTGCTCAGTAACAAGATAGGATTTTTTAAAACACAATTTGGATGACCTTGAAACTTCCCCCACCACTTTTTCATAGTACCCCCAAGCGCTGTGCCTCAGCCTCATTTCAACTCCAACGGTCAACCGTACAACATCAAGATGTCTCTCAATGTAAGTTGTGCTAGTTACGAGGAGGTAACCATTAAGACTCAGCAGGAGCTGAACAATTTGTACAAGGAGTCTGAAAAGGAGGTTGTCAACAAAACCGATGATCAACAATTGTGGGACTCCTCTATTACAGAAAAGGAATTACATGCAGCCGTCGAAGCTGTCGAGGAAAAGGAAAAGAACCTCAGGCAGCTCTGGTTGGCTCAGATGGATATTTGCGGATCTGTGCCGCGTGATGATTTTGAACTTCAATGTCAGATGGCGATTACCCAGCAACTAGAAGAAGCCGAAAAGGAGCTAAAGAGTGGAGGTACTATCCGGGCGGAGGTGAAAACTGAGAAACAGGAAGAATATAACGAATATGGTGATTAAACGTACTGATGATCCCAATCCTTTTAGTTTTAAGTGGTTATGTTATAAGTAAATAGAAAGAGTTTCCTTTTTTAAAAAACTCCATTTGGATGACCTTGAAATTTCCCCCACTACTCTGTAATACCAGCATTGCTCGCTGCACCAAGCATCATTCCTCCTCCAACAACCATGGCGGACACACCTGCTTGCAATGCCATGTCTTCCACCGAAGATGTACCCAATACGAATTGGAAATTGACAATCGACAACGTGCATTATTTAGAAACCATCTGCGATTGGATGAAGTCTATTCTCCTCGACAACCCGGGAATAAAGCTCAAGGTCACTTTAGATTATGATTGGTCTGAAGTTATACTGCAGCAAGACGATCAACAATCACTGGAGTATTTGTCAAATTTACCATCGTCAACCATATATACTACAAATGAGGTGGAAAGGGAAGAAGAGGAGCATGAGGTTTAGAGTTTCTTATTTTTTTAAAACCCAATTTGGATGACCTTGAGATTTCCCCCACCACTTCCCATATACCTAGAGTGCGCAGGGCTGGACAGTCAGTCGCTCGGTGTCCGTCGTAGGGTGCACATCGCGGTTGCTACTCCAATTCCTGACAATTTGGGGTAGTTCAAAGTCACCACACTTCTACAACTTCAAGGTCATCACACTTTAACTCTGGGACTGCATCAACTTGTATTATTTCTGTGTTTTGACTCAAGGTCATCTCACTTAAACTCTGGGATGGTATCAACTTGTAGTATTTCTATGTTTTGACTCAAGGTCATCACACTTTAACTCTGGGGCAATATCGACTTGTAGTACTTCAGTATTTTAGCTCAAGGTCACCACACTTTAACTCTGAGACTGCATCAACTTGTATTATTTCTGTTTTTTGACTCAAGGTCATCACACTTTAACTCTGGGACGGTATTAACTTGTAGTATTTCTATGTTTTAACTCAAGGTCATCACACTTTAGCATGTAACTTTAAGGTAGCACCGAAACGGTGCTACCCGGCTTGACATTTTCAAGTTTCCCAAGGTTATCACAATTTCACCCACCACTACCCATATACCTAGAGTGCGCGGGGCCGGACAGTCAGTCGCTCGGTGTCTGTCGTAGGGTGCACATCGCGGTTGTAGTACTGGTCTAAAGTAAGGCAGCTGGGATAGTACAAGGTCACCCGAGCGGTGTCACATGACGGTTTAGGCAGAGTCACGTTGCAAACTTCAAGTTTCCTCGGCACTTTTGCTGTTTCTCATCGCAAATTCGCTCCAAGTCGTCAAGGTCATGGGAACCGGACTAAAACTCGGAGCGTAGTGCGAGAAACCGCAAAAGTGCCGAAAAATTTTAGGTTTCAGCGTGACCTTGACCTTTGTGACATCGATGACGTCATTTTGGTGATGTAAGGGGTGATGACGTCATCCGCACGTCATTTCTGTGACGTCATGGGTGTGACGTCATGGATGTGACGTCATTGGTGATGACGTCATCGATTGCGTCATCGATGACGTCATCGGTGGGGTCATTGACCTCGATGACGTCATCGCTCAGGTGACCTTGAAGTGAGCCAGCAGCCTTACTTTTTGCACTACTAATTTGGTCTCGATCGGACCATTTTTACGAGAGTTATCGTGTCTAGGGACACATACATATCTATAATAAATGTAAGACAGCCACAAGAGTAAGCCAATGTTGATAAACTGTAATTTATTTCCAGGGTAAGCTTGTTTGCTTTGCTCACTTTCTTCAAAGACAGCTCATTCACTCTACTTAGTAGATATCTCACCTCTTTGTTGTATTGTTGGGTTTCTCAAAACAAATCAAACTTTAACTATTTTCAAATTGCATCTCTTCCGATTTATATGTTTCATACCTGTTATCAATCTAAGGAAACAAGTATTTTTGCAATACTTATATATCCAAGTATACAAGCGCCAACGGTGTGCACTGCAAGCCTTTTTTGTTATTGATTCCGACTAATGTTTTTGAATCAGTATTAAACATATTTAGTATAAAAAGATTTTTCAACTAGTTTTGCAGTAAGAAAAGAAGCTCATTTGAAGTAGCGATTTTATTGCAATGTTATTACAACACCAAACTTTTTTTATTTTCATGGTGTTAAGGACAGCGGTATACTCCTGATAATATATACAGGGTGTAAAACAAACTCTCTGGACACACTTTGTGTGTACTTGTTCTTAAGTTGACACAAACATAGAAAAGCATACAAAAGATTAGTCTAAAAGAAGTATTTGTAACTAATTATTTATTAATTTTAAACCGGTAATGTTGTACAGTTCTCAGGTTTCTTCTGAGCGGGAAGGCTATTGATAACAATGGATGATCAGACTTTAAACATGATAAACTTTATCAGGAAAGGTTTTTTTTGTGGAACTCAACATCAATAACTCATAGTCAGTTAATTATTATCATACACTCACATCAACACAGACAGTCAATATTTGATTATATAGCATTATTTTGAAGGAAGTAAAGTAAAAAAATCTAAACTAATTGAAATGTATCATTTATTATTCAATGAAATATAAATAATGACACGACAATATTATTTTAATATACATTATAAAAGGAATTACACTAAAAACATATAATTTACAACAAATTTACTCTCTGTCCAGTAAAAAGTGGATGTTGACCCAATACTGAAAACTTAATATGGATTTACAACAATGATGCACATAACCTTCTTTGACATGACAAAATTAATACAATAAACTACTAATATTCTTATTGTAAACAATTTTACAAGTTATTTCATAACAACAGAGTTATTTCATAAAAATACAGTAATAGGTTTATGTAATATCTCAAAATGTCTTATCAGACAAAATATCCACAAAATGGGTTAATATGTAATACACATGAGTAGAATGCCAAGGTAAGGATATAATTTTCTTCTCCGTGACAAATTCATACAATAAACCTTCAAAATTCTTATTGTAAACAAGTTTTCAAGTCATTTCATAACAACAGAGTTATTTGGACGGTATTAAGCAGAAAGGAACCAATCAACCTGTATTCCGTTTAGAGAAAATAGCCATGAAAGTTTAAGGGGAGTCGGTTGGCCCTATCTTCCCCATGTTAAATTAAGCAAATTTAAGGTACATTTTCTCAAAAACTATTAAATATATTGCAATAATTCTTTTTTTTCTCAAAAGGTACACTTGCTGGGCACACTTTAACGGAGAGATATTAAAATTATTTTTTGTTTTTATTTTTTAATATATATTTTTTTAAATACGATAAAAAAATCTCTGTTTTTTAATGAAATAATTTTTTTTTGTTATTTTGCGGTTATTAAGACCTAAAATATCTCTCCGTCTGTTTATGTGCACTTAAAAAAGGAACAAATTAAAAAAAATTAACAAGATATCTCTTTTGGTTACTGAGAAAATGTACCTTATATGGAAAAAAACCCGTTTTTCGGTAATCGTCGTTTAATGACAACAAACATTGAAAATACTACTTCCTACTTTAGTAACACCTACTTTAGTACAATCCAGGTCCATAGGCTGGCTCATCTGGGTTCTCTGCTTCCTGGTATGTGTCTTCACGTCTTCTTTTTGCCAATGCTGCCTTTTGCCTGCACTTTTTTTGAAGTTCGTCAAGCGCTTTCTCTGCTTTGTAGACACGCAGTTCATCCAGTTTTTTCATAGCACGAACACAGTTGACTCCCGGTCTAATACCTAACTTACTTAAAATTAAACATTTAGTGATATTCCCTTTGTTAAAAGAAGTGATGGCTTCATACACACCAAATTCAAGTGTTGTTAGTTGGACGAATGTACGTTTCGGAACCCGGGACCATATTACATTATTTACAGATTCGTTGGGGTTTTGAGTGCCTCCATGCAAACACTTTTTTAATAGTTCTGGTTCTGTCAAGCTCCTGAATATAGGTTTGATTTGTTCCATAACTATAGGAGCTAAATGTGTATGCTTGGTATGGTCATAGGGTTCATTCTTCGCGACAGCTTTCTGGTATTTGCACCATGTATCCTCGCCCTTGGGGCATAGGCCATGTTCTGGTTTGGCATTAGTGCTACCTAAATGAAAATACTCACCCCAGATCGCTGCTTTCATTTTTTCCAGACTTTCAGTGTTCCTATTTAGCTATTATATAAGTTAAAAAAGTTAAAAACAAAATTTCAAAAAATCCAAAAAAAATTTTTTTTTAAGCGCGGAATAGCGGCCGTCGCGGCAGCCGCGACATACGAGCAGAAAGGGTTAAGCCATAAGCTAGAATTTAATTAAACAACTTAATTAATTGTATTTTACAATAATAAAAACGGTTTTCTGTAAATGTCTTGTTATGATTAATTGTTATCCCTCTGTATAACTCACTTTATATTTTTTCAGGAAGGAACCAACCCTCAATGCCCTTTCTGCAAAATAAGAGTTCTCATTTTTCATTTTAAACAGAAAGGAACCAATCCTCAGTGCCCTTTCTGCAAAACAAGAGTTCTCATTTTTCATTTTAAACAGAAAGGAACCAACCCACAAAAAATAAAAATAATAAAAAAAGTACTAAATTAAACATAAAGAGTACTTCATTAAAAAACAAAAAAAAAATACTGCCGATTCAGTAAAAAAAGTACTTATATGCCATTTATATTACATTTACAGCATCAATTAAACTTTCATGGCTATTTTCTCTAAACGGAATACAGGTTGATTGGTTCCTTTCTGCTTAATACCGTCCAAATAACTCTGTTGTTATGAAATGACTTGAAAACTTGTTTACAATAAGAATTTTGAAGGTTTATTTTATGAATTTGTCACGGAGATGAAAATTATATCCTTACCTTGGCATTCTACTCATGTGTATTACATATTATACCCCGTTCAAAATGAATGTGCGGTCGAAATGCAGATTTCAATTCCCCCATTTCTCCCGTTCCTCCCTCTAGTCCAGGAAATTTAGGCCCATATAGGCCCAAACCTCAAACAAATTGCAATAGAAATGAAAATATTGCCATTAAGTTAGCTAAGGCGTCTTACACATCATATTCAAAATCGGCTAAAATCGGACTGGCGGAAATCCGCCATTTTGGCGAAAAACCACCGCCATCTTGGATTTATGCAAGCTTTTGGTAAATTCGATATTAAAATATGTTTTCATTGACTTAGAGCATTAAATTTAACTTTATTAGATTTCTCTTTAAATTTCCTTAAAGTGATACACAATTGTAATGTATCTGACAATTTTTTAAATAGTATTTACAAACATTAAAATAATACAAATATAAAAATTTGCATCTTTTTCAAGATACCTCTTTTATTTTGTGTACGTATTCCTCCAATATACAACTTGACACTTATGATATATTGCTTAAAAATATCTCTAATATGCATATTATCAAAATATTCCATCCAGAACATATTTGTAATATAGTAGGTATAGCCTCAGTTGAAAGAAGTATACCGAGAACGTACTCGGGTACGCGCTCGGGCAGTGGGTGGTGCGCGCTGCAGACCATCTGCGGTGCAGGCCTCTTCGAGGTTCGTTGTGCCGGGACAAATTCTAGTATATCGATCTTCAGTCGTTAGTTTTTAAACCAATATTTACAATAATTATCACTTATTTTACAGTAAAAGTCATACCATATTTATTTTTATTAAGGTTTATTTATTTATTTTTAATAAATATTAAAAAGTTAATTAATATGAATGTTTTTTATTGCAAGGTGTAGCCGTAAATATTTCAATACTTTTTTTATTTTAGCCAAGGTCCTTGTAATCCGGTATTTTCTAATCCTATGTGGATTTATATTTCAAAATTTGTATTCCTAAATGTAACTTTATGGTGAAGTATTCTACATATGAGTTAAAGTATGAGCGTTAAAGTATGTTCAAATTATATTAAGAACCGGGGACCTAGCTTATGCTCGGTAAAATTATAACTTTCGTTTTTTCACATAAAGCTTATTCGCTTCGCTCACTCGCCAGGCCGAAGGATGCTGCACTTTATAAAACTTTCATAAACCACATGTTAAAGACATAACACATTAGTTTATTTTATCTTCAGTTATCAGCTGATTTTTGTTCAATTTAAAAATCTCCATAAGGATAACATGGGATCTTTGAAGTGCTCTAGCGCGAAAACCGGATTTTTCCCAGCTATGGGACCAGTTCCAATCGATTTCTGGTGGCCAAAACTCCCGTATTCAATCAAACAATAAAAAATCCTTGGAGCGAAAAAAAACTTTGCCCGTACAAACGGCGCTTGTTTTAGAGTATAAGATAAGACTCGCCTACGGCTCGATGGGGGCTCCGCCCCCATGCCCCCTTAGGGTTTGCCCCTGAGTAGTTAAAGCCCAAGAAAATATCATTGGAGATAAAAAGTAAAAAAAGCACATTAAAATAATTATTATCACAGTGTAACAGACTGTGAGTGTATCTTCAATGTATATGTGCATTTTTTATTTTTTTTATTCTAAGAATCGTAAAAGAATCGTCGAGGGGCTTTACGTCATCACGCTTCCAAGCACTTGGTGCAATGAAAAAAGTACAAAAAATATATAATTATCATTAAGTTTTAATTAGGTGTGTTTAAGGGTTCATTTTTGAAAGATGAATTTTTTGTTCACTTGAAAAGAACTCAGCCATTTAAAAAGTTCAAATATGCTGTAAATGTATCCTGAGGGGTATTGAAACGGATAAAACAAAACGTATGTGTTAAAAAGTTGTGGAATCACGCATATTGGTTATTACTTATTTGGCGCTGAAAAAAGGAAATAATGTATAAAAATTGGGAAAAACTTGTGAATCAATCAATAAATCCAAAGTATGAAACAGGATAGTACCATCGAAGTACTGGACTGCCCCGACAGTTACGGAACCAGCTATTTCAATTCACCCACAATCAATACTGATAAAAAGTTAAATAGCTTACGGCTATATTTTATATTTCCCTCCCTAGTCCCCCTCAATTCATTGAAAAAATTAACCTCACTTAAGCAAATAAGTTTAAAAAAAATTCTAAAAAAACTTCCAAATCGATTAAAAAGCCCACATTAACATAAATGTCGTAAATAAATAAATTCATTCATTACCAATAGAATTGCCAGAATTGACACAAAAAATTCAAGAACTAAAATGTAAAAAGTGCTCAAATGTCTTGCTTAGATAAGAATAAAACCATAGATGCATAGTTGAAATAAAAAAAAAATTAGTCGGCCTAGTAAAATCGACCAATAAAAATGAAAAAAACTTATTTTAGATAAGGAGTTGTTGATATTGATTGACCATGGTTTTGTCAAATAATGACTTACGAAAACTTTAAAAATAATTAATTGTTTATTCCTAGGCCTCCTTAGACAATAAGTATAGGTTCTTGTATGAAGAAAAACACTAAGAGAAATGGACAAATATTTCTGTACAAAATGTACAGCAAAATCTCATCTAAAATAATAAAAACCTTCAAACGTAGGTTTTTGTGATTACAGGTCTTCACTATTTTGGAATTGGTTGGATGTAATTGATTTAGAACTAATAGTAACATTTGTATTGTATGTAAATAAATTGCTCGATTTCGAGCAACACGTACACTAATTTCCTTTTAAAATTGCTGCCAAGACAAATAAAAAATAAAAAAAACTTTAAGCTTATAAATTACAATAATACAGTAGTTACTAACAAAAGTATATTAAATAATGGTTAAAATTTCAAATTTACCATAAAAATCGAAGGGCATAGGTTTCAGCCGTAGGACCAGGTCAGTAAATAACAATAAAAATAAAACAATCAGATGCTTGATACAGCGATTCATTCCACCCAACAGTTAAAAGAAGGATACGTGATATTGGAAATCATTGGATATCATGATATCAAATCAAATCATGATGATATTGGAAATCATCATGATAATTTTTATGTTTGATAATTTAATTGATATCGGTACTGTGCAAGATACGTCCATGCGCAAAATGAAGGTTCTAAGTAAAATATTACAGTAGTTATAAAAGTACGTCTAGGTGGGGTAAAATTCCTCTAAAAAATAAATAAACATTTAAAAAACGGGGAGGAGGGCAAAAATTCTTCGGACCAAAGTTTTAGTAACTTGAAAGATGTTCGCTATGATTGCCTCAGATGTTATAATTTGTCCGCTAGAGTAGAAAAAAATTATGCCTTTTTTTTGGTCACAATGTTTGGTCGCTAAATTTCAAAATCCGATAGTTTTCTGTATGACAGGAAATAAAAATGCTTTATAGTTTAAGTGAAAATACTGTACTGCCTCCTTTTTAAATAAAACGTTAACTTAGTACGCACAAAAAAAAATTGTAGTTGAAATTTTTGTTGAGTGTAAAATTTGAATGAGCATTCTATCAGGTTAATAATAATAATAATAATAATTTTATTTTCAAAATAGATACAATAATTACAATAAAGATCTTATAGGCTTACAAAAATACAGATAAAATACAAAATATCATACAATTTTAAAGAAGCCAAGCTGACCTTGTTCTATTTTGGAAACTTACTTCAGCCTCCAAGGCAATGCCTGTTGGGAGGATCCTCCAAAATACACTTTTAATTAGTAATAGCAGTGACAAGTAAAATAATAAATAAAATAAAAATTCAAGCTCACTATTGGGAGAAAAACTTATTACTATTTACTAAAAATTAACTTTGAAACAGCTTTGTAGCCTTTAAATCAATGATGTATACCTACTTCCTAATGAGTTCGTTAGAAATTAAGTGCCATCCCAAGTAAAAAACAAATTTTTGGGAGCGCTATTGCCAAATATGACATCGTCTAACCGGGTGTCCCATACCACCCTTGCATCTCTCCTAAAATTGTAATTTTTACAAAAACGAATTGTGCCGTTGTAGGTAAACTAGTTTCGCTCTACTGATTGACACTTTTGGACCAGACGTAATTTTAAGGCAACTTTAAAATTAAATATTTGATGATTCCTAATCCTAATCATTTAGAAGATTAAGGAGTTTGAAATTTTTTAAAGAAAAATTGGGAAAAACTTCACATTTATTATTTCTAAACATTTTACATACAACATAACTTTCCAAGCATTAAAATTTCTAGGTACCTCACTTTAAATAATGTACCACAAAATGTAATTAAAAGTGAGTTTTTGTATTTGAAATTAGTGACTTTTGGTCTGGGAAGGTGAGTTCAGGTACACCCTGTACGATAATATTACTCTTAATCGATAGACCGCTTTACCGACAAAGGCAAATTGGTTGTAAAGGTAGTGTACAGAACAATCAGAGAAGTTAATTTGAAAATATCATAAGAAAAACAATTTTTATCCATTATTCGCCATTGTAAAAAAAATTATCACTGTGAGACGATTGAAACTTAACAATCCAATACACCGGAGTGTACAATAAGCACGGGAATTAAACCTATGAAGTGTTCTACGTTACCATGGCTGATCTACATTACACCTTAATCTACCTTACCGACACTTGACGAATTTCTGATACCCCGATGAGTGAGTGAGTGAGTTACACATGCGGGAGTATATAATTTAGACTCGCCTGCGGCTCGATGGGGGCTACGCCCCCATGCCCCCTTAGGGGTTGCCCTAAATTTGTAGAATAATTAAGTCAAGTATGTAATAGGTTAGTTCCACGGAAGAGCTAGACATTGAAGACAGCAACAAAACGGTTTAATAAACAAAATTCACAATCAACAGTAAAAAAAGCTTTCAAAATCTCCTATGAATCTGTTTTAATAGAACTTCGTAGTTAAAATTCATTAAAAAGATGTGAGCTGCGAAATTATAACTATCCATGTGAGTACGTGTAAATCTTTTATGTGTTATGTTGGATGGAGGTTCCACCCCCTAATTGGTTACCCCAATTCCGTTATCACTGTAAAACCCTCATGCGATGAGGCTAGTTGAGGGCTCCACTCTAATACCCCTCGTTGTGTTCGCTGAATAACCTACGGCTCTTTTTTTTAATCCCCTTCTTAGTTCCCCTTCTCATTTCGGCAAGAAAATAAAATTGAGCATTGTGACATAATACTTAACTATGTATTTTTCTAGGTATTACCCTCAGAATTGTTTGTGTTAAAAATTTAGAGGTACTATTATGATAACTTTTGACTGGAGTGTATTCCAGAAAGAATGGAAGTGGGGAAAATGTCAGATTAATTAATTCATAATCAACAGGTTAAAGAAAAATACATAATATTTCCTTGCTTAATTTCTAATTTTATTTAATTTTTTGAGGATGTTTAACTTCTTAATTTAGATACTTTCCTTTTAAAATCACAGTCAAGCTAAATGAATACAAAACGTTCAACTTCTAAATACAATATTACAAGAGTTACTGACAAATTATATCAAATAATTTTTAATTGAAAATTTACCTCATTCAGAGACTGAGGTTTTAGGGATCAGTAAGTAACAAAAAAAGTTTTATCTAGCAATTTGTTGCGCCTAACAACCAAAAGAAAATGACATGATATTGACATTCATCAGAATTATTTTTATGTTTAACAATATTATTGATATTGGTGTAGTTAAAGCTAAGTGCATGTGCAATATGAAGGATCTAAAAACTTGTAAATTTAAGGAAATAGAAGAAAAACGTTTAAATCACTGAAATAGCGAATAACATTCAATCAATGAGCGAAAACAAGAATTAAATAACATGAAAACAAAATCATAGGAAATAATAAAAACGGGGTAGATCCGCAAAAACCCCCTACTATTACAAACTACTAATCATAAGATATAAAATCGAGATCTGTGAAATCATAATTTATTCATAAAAACCTGTTAGTTTTGTTCAATACTTATTTAAACATTCTCAAAAACATAATTTAAGTGTGTAAAAAAATGTAATATAAGACACTGAATATAAATCAAACGGAAAGATAATAGTTAACTGCCTATTAAGTATTGTTCAAAGTAAAAGAAGTATATTACGTTAAGATCACGGCACGAGCTACACAGTAAATTAATTGAATGCGAGAATGTGGTGAATTTGAATAAACAATCTAAAATAAATTGAAAATAAAACGAGAACCTAACATTTAAATCTATTCTTTTTGTTCAACACTTATTTAAGAAACACATTTTAAGTGTGTAAAAAATCTAATATAAGACACTTAATATAAATCAAACAGAAAGATAATGATTAACTGTCTATTAAGTATTGTACTAAGTAATCGAAGTATGTTACGTTAAGATCACGGCTCAAGCTTCACGGTAAATTCATTTAATGCGAAATTCGGTCGGAAGGATAACCTTGTGTGAATTTGAATAAGTAATCTAAAATAAATTAAAAACGAAACAAGAACCCAACATTTAAATCTGTTATTTTTGTTCAATTGTTATTTTAAGGTTCGCAATACCATATTTTCAAACAGAAAGATAATAATTAACTGTCTATTAAGTATTGCACAAAGTAATCGAAGTATGTTATGTTAAGATCACGGCTCAAGCTTCACGGTAAATTCATTTAATGCGAAATTTGGTCGGAAGGATAACCTTGTGTGAATTTGAATAAGTAATCTAAAATAAATTAAAAACGAAACAAGAACCTAACATTTAGATCTGTTATTTTTGTTCAATTGTTATTTTAAGGTTCGCAATAACATATTTATAATTTGTGTAGAAATATAATAAGAAACACGCATTCAATACAGCAGCCGCACAACCTCATTGCTATTGAAGGCAGATGGAAAACGCTGTGATAAAATGAGGGTCACTAATGTAGTAAACACCAAGAACTCAGGTGTAGTTAAAAGATATAATTTAAATACAAGCGAGAACTAAGCCTAAAAACGCGCTCCAAGCGACATCTTTAAGAACTAACGTACTCCCTTACTGACACCTCGTCTTTTTAACATTTTCATAGTTTAATAGTATAACAAATGTAGTTTAATTATGTTCACTAAATTGAATCAGCTCAAAGAACACCGTCGTTCATATACAGACGTTAATATCTATAAAAACATTCAATGTTTGTATCTAACACGGGTGTAGTTGAAAGAGATCATTTAAACACGAGCGAGAACTAAACCTGCAAAGCGATCTACTATACCACACGACGCGGTGATATACGCTGATACGGCTGAACTACGTTACCGACAAATCTATATTTTTACCTTTTTTATAGTTTAAAAATAAAAAAATTTGTAGTTTTATGATTTTCCCTAAATTGAAACATCTCAAAGAATGTCCGTGCCAAATTTCAAGTCTCTAGCTTAAACGGTCGCTTCAGGACTTTACTATCATCAGTGAGTCAGTGAGTCAGTTACACATGGGGCTGTATATATTATAGAAGACTCGCCTACGGCTCGATGGGGGCTCCGCCCCCATGCCCCCTTTGGGGGTTGCCCCGAATTCGTTGAATAATTTAAAGTCAAGTATTGAACAGGCTAGTTCCACCAACTAACTGGACAGCGAAGACAGTAACAAAACGGGCTAATACGCACTCTTCACAATCAATAATAATAATAACAATAATATCCTTTGAAGATATTTCACGGGGCTCAGCCCCCATGCCCCCTAGTTGATTTTACTATTTTCGTTAATCATTCACAAAGTCTCAAATAATGAACTTTCTAGTTCCACTAAAGTACTGAACAGGCTAGTTCCATCGAAGTTTTGAAAAGCTAAGTTTTAAATTACGTGTAACTCTACTACAAAAGTGTGTGATACTAACTCCTCCACGTTACCAACCACTTGGCCTGGAACGTCAACGATTTTAGATGCGGCACAGAAAAATTGCAATGGGGCAAAATTAACCCAAATTAAGTATCTTTAAATTAAATTTTCATTGATAAAAAAAATGTAATGTGCCCACTATAGCAAAACAATAATGCTAAAAAATAGAAAATAATTGATAATGTGAAAATAACTATTAAAATAATAAAATAATCAAGCTATAATAATGCATAAACTAAAGAAATTGAAAGTAACACTTAAACCAAATCTAGCATCGCCAACCACGATATTAAAAGAATCGGAAAATAAAAACTAATAAAAATTGAAGTTTTGAAAAGCTAAGTTATTAATTTACTTGTAGCTCTACTAAAATGTGTGATGCTAACTATTCCACGTTACCAACTACTTAGTCTGAAACGTCAACGAGTTAACATGCGTCACATTAAAATTGCAATGGGTCAAAATTATTCCAAATTAAGTATTTTTAAATGAGATTTTCGTAACTTTTAAAAATAATGTAATATGCCCATTAGAGAAAAACAATAATGCTAAAAAATAGAAAATAACCAATAGTAAGTGTGAAAATTACTATTAAAATAATAAAAAATCAAGCTATGCTAGTTAATAAACTTAAAAATTAAAAATACAATTTGAACTAAATATAGTATCGCCAACCACGATATTAAAAGAATCTGCTGATACAAACTAATTAAAAATAAAAACTTGTAAATTTCAGGATATAGAAGAAAAACGTTTAAATTACTGAAATAGCAAATAACATTCAAATCAATAAGCGAAAACAAGAATTAAATAACATGAAAACAAAATCATTGGAAATAATAAAAACGGGGTAGATCCGCAAAAAAACCCTACTATTACAAACTACTACTAATTATAAGAATATAAAATCTAGACATGTGAAATAATAATTTATCCATAAAAACCTGTTAGTTTTGTTCAATAGCCGTTTAAAAATTCTTAAAAACATATTTTAAGTGTGTATTAAAATAAAATATAAAACACTGATTATAAACAATGCAGAAAGATAATACTTAACTGTCTATTAAGTATCGTACTAAGTAATAGAAGTATATAACGTTAAGATCACGGCACGAGCTACACAGAAAATTCATTGAATGCGTAATTCGGCTGAGGGGTTCACCTGGGGTGAATTTGAATAAGTAATCTAAAATAAATTGAAATTAAACGAGAACCTAACATTTAAATCTATTACTTTTGTTCAACACTTATTTAAACATGCTCAAAAACAAATTTTAAGTGTGAAAAATTCGAATATAAGACACTGAATATAAATCAAACAGAAAGATAATAATAAACTGTCTATTAATTATTGTACAAAGTAATCGAAGTATGTTACGTTAAGATCACGGCTCAAGCTTCTCAGAAAATCCATTCAATGCGAAGTTCGGCGGAGAATAATCCCGTGTGAATTTGAATAAGTAATCTAAAATAAATTGAAACAAAACGAGAACCTACATTTAAATCTGTTAGTTCAGCTAAACAGTTATTTAAAAATTCCCTAAAACATATTTATGATGTGTGAAAAATATAAAAGAAACGAGCTTTCAATGCAGCATAATCTCATTGCTATTTTGAAGTCAAATGGATAACGGTTTGTTATATGAGGGATACTAACGTTACCAACAGCAAGGAAGCAGGTGTAGTTAAAAGACATGATTTAAATACAAGCAAGAACTAAGCGACTATTCACCCGCCATGGGAAATTAATTCATAGTAGGAGAAGAAAATTCACCTTTGGTAAACATTCAAGATAGCGCATATGCTGCATAAGCTACAAATTAGGGAATTATCACTGTATATATTATCGAGTATAACCCTGGGTCCCTGGTGAAATAACCCACTCTCAATACAAAATAACGCCGTAGTCTACAATATATATTAGAGTCTATCCATCGAAGGATACAATGAGACTGTAAATAAATTCGATAACAAATATTTTGATTCTCGTCACTGAATATTTATTGCAAAATTCGGAAGTAAATTTTTAATATTTACTGTAACAAAAACTTAGTTTTGGCATTTATTCCTTGGCCTAGAAGTCAAAATCTGCGAGCATGCAAAATTTCAAGTTGCTAGCTCAACCAGAAGTGGGTAATTTTTAGGCTCGCCAGTGTGTCAATCAGTTACACATGCGGCTGTAGTATTGTACAAAGTAATCGAAGTATGTTACGTTAAGATCACGGCTCAAGCTTCACAGAAAATCCATTCAATGCGAAATTCGGCCGGAAGAATGATCCCGTGTGAATTTAAATAAGTAATCTAAAATAAATTGAAACAAAACGAGAACCTAACATTTAAATCTGTTAGTTGTGCTCAACAGTTATTAAAAAATTCCCTAAGACATATTTATGATGTGCGTAAAAATATAAAAGAAACGAACTTTTCATTGCTATTTTGAAGTCAAGTGGATAACGGTTTGTTAAATATGAGGGATACTAACGTTGTCAACAGCAAGAAAGCAGGTGTGTAGTTAAAAGACATGATTTAAATACAAGTGAGAACTAAGCGACTATTCACCCGCCATGGGAATTTAATCCATAGTAGGAGAAGATAATTCACCTTTGGTAAACATTCAAGATAGCGCATATGATGCATTAGCTACGAATTAGGCATTATCACTGTATATATCATAACGAGTATAACCCCGAGTCCCTGGTGAAATGACCCGCTCTCATTGCAGCAAAACACCGTAGTTCATATTAAATTAGAGTCTATCCATCAAAGGATATAATACCAATATCAAACACGGGTGTAGTTGAAAGAGATCATTTAAACACGAGCGAGAACTAAACCTGCAAAGTGATCTACGATACCACGCGGTGAAATACGCTGATACGGCTGAACTACATTACCGACAAATCTATATTTTTTACCTTTTTTATAGTTTAAAAGTAAAATAATTGTAGTTTTATGATTTTCCCTAAATTGAAACATCTCAAAGAATGTCCATGCCAAATTTCAAGTCCCTAGCTTAAACGGTCGCTTCAGGAATTTAATATCATCAGTGAGTGAGTCAGTCAGTCAGTTACACATGCGGCTGTATATATTATAGACTCGCCTACGGCTCGATGGGGGCTTCGCCCCCATGCCCCCTTTATAGTTCTCTCTAATTAATTAAAGTTTTAAACTTAATATCAAACACATAGCAAAGCTAAGCACGCTAAGATAGTCTAAGCAGCTAGAGATTCGCCAATATGTTTCATGCTTAAATATTTTGCTGGTGTCAAAATATGTCTCTTAAAAGACCCGCTTCTTACATGTTACCATCAGTTTGGAAGTTAAAACTCAAGAAGAATCATCTGTGTTGGGGGGCTAAAAAATATTTTATAAAATCTCCTAATTCGTTCATAATTTATAAAGTCTCAAGGGTTACCAAATTACAATTTAAATCGTTAAGATCGACCTTGAGAATTGGCTTCAGATTCGTCAAAATGTTAAGTCCAAAAATGTAGTTCATTTCAAGATACGTTTGATAAAAGACCAATTTTATTCCCTATTACTAAAAGTTTGATTGTTCAAACTTAAAGTATAAAAACCGTCATTTCATAATAAGATGCAAGTAATCCGAAGGTAAAAATTGAAATTGAAATTTTTAAAGTACTACCCCTTTTAAGGTTAAGGGGGTGAGAAGCTACAAAATCTCAAAGCTCCGGGCTTGTAGAGCATCTAAAAATAATATAATCCTGACAAAACATATATCAGTTTGGCAGTACTTTTACCGGGTCAAACAAAATAAAAAAAAACTATAAATGAAAAAAAGTTAATAATTTTGTATTTTCCAATTTTTTTACAATCTTAGACTGAAACTGGTCAATAACTGCTTCTATAGTAAGACCTAGATATGGTCATAATGTATACTAAATTTGTGGCATGTATGTACCATAATAGTAAATGAAAAATATTGAAATAGAGCAATTGTTGTGAAAGAATTTCGATATCGTAAAAGTACGCCTCTTGTTGAGGGTGAAGGGGGATATACTGAAAAATCGCAAAGGACCAAACTTGTAGAGCGTCTAAAGTAGAGTAAAATACTGGCAAAACATACATAAATTTTTCTGTATATTTGGCAGAATACAGTAATTTACAAACACTTAAAATGAAAAAACGTAAATAAGTACGTGATTTTTCAATTTTTTGGGGACTTAACTATAATTTAAATTGACCGCCTGCTGCTATCATAGTAGAACTAGTTGAATCTATAATATGTACAAAGTTTCAGGCATCTGTGTTTCATAATGGTAAATAAAAATTTTTAGATAAACACATTTTTATGAAAAAATTTGAAATCGTGAAAGTACGTGCCTTTTAAGGGGGAAGGGGGTGAGATACGCCAAAATATGCACTGACCAAGCTTGTAGAGCGTCTATGATAGAATATATAAGTGGCAAAACATATATCAATATTTCAGTACATTTACCACGTTAAAGTGAGTTACAAACACTTTACATGAAAAACTGTTAAGAATTTTGTGTTTTTACAACGTTTTTGGGATAAACTTCGACTGACATTGGCAAAAAGCTACTACTATAGAAAGAACCTGTTGAGTTTATAATATAAATAGAAATTCATGCATATATGTTACATAATAGTAAATAAAAATAATAAAACAGCGCAATTTTTGCGTAAACATTTCTTAATATTGAAAGTACGCCCCCTTTTAAGGGTAAAGGGGGTGAGATACGCCAAAATGTCGCAGGACCAAACTTGTAGAGGGTCTATAATAGTATATAGTAATGGCAAATTATATATCGAAATAGCAATATATTTACCAGGTTAAAGTGAATTACTAACACATTACATGAAAAAATGTAAATAATTTTGTGATTTTACCATTTTTTCGGACTAATCTTCGATTGAATTAGGGAAATAGCTACTACTATAGAAAGAACATGTCGAGGTTATAATATAAACAGAAATTCATGCATATATGCTACATAATAGCAAATAAAGATATCAAAATAGCGCAAATTTTTCGAAAAGTTTTAGAAATTTTGAAAGTACGCCCCTTTTTAAGGATGAAGGGGGTGAGATACGGCAAAATTTCATAGGACCAATCTTGTAGAGCGTTTAATTCCCAACTAACGATTTTGCCTCAGAATCGAGATTGGACCTCTCGTTCAAAAGTTACAGCGGAAATAGTAAAACCTTACAAATGCGGGTTACCGATTTCCACCCTTGGTAATTTTTTTTGGGGGGGTTGAAATGAAAAATTGTTGGATTTCAGACTTTTTCCAGGGGTATCAGATCTTAAGCCACCCGCATGCCAAAAATCATGTTTCCAGCTCACCCGCAAGTTGTGTAGAATTTGTATGGATGAGTGAGTGAGTGAGTTACACATGGGGCTGTATATTTATAGGACTCGCCTACGGCTCGATGGGGGCTCCGCCCCCATGCCCCTTAGTTAGTTTCACTTAATTCGTCAATGAATCAGAAAGTCCCGAGTACTGGGACTCCATCCCTCTACCCACCTGGGGTTGACCTGAATTCATTTAGTCTCAGGCATTAAGCAAAATATAGATCAAACTCTAAATTACGGCCTAGCTATATATCCCCAAAATTTAAAATGTTCGTTTAAAATTACCTTTATATTTAAAATATGATTCTTAAAATACACGGTGTCTTCAGTGTTTACCACCCATTTGAAAGTTGAAGCTAAGAGTTGAACAACATCCACGAATGCAATTAGAAAATTTCATTCCAAACGAAATAAAAAAAAAACTTTGTATTAGGGCAGACCCCCACCTCGAAAAAATTCTACTATACGCAAGAGTCGTTGATGCTGGGTGGGGGGGGGGTCTTAAAAATTTCGTAAAAGGAACACCAAATAGAATATAAAATATATTAAAATAGTACAATTTTTTGAATGAAATCAAAGTTTTCAAAGTACACACTTTAAAGGGAAAAGGGGGTGAGATATGGCAAAATGTCATATTACCGAAATTGTAGAGCGTCAAAAATATAATGTAATACCAGTAAAAATATAAAGTTATCATTATGTATTCATCACATTAAGACAAATTGTAAACACTATACAAGAAAAATTTAGTAATTTCGTGTTTTCATAGTTTTATTAACTAATCTTTGAAATTGGCCGATGGCTGCTCCTATGGTAAGGCCTAGATGAGGTCATAATATATACTTAATTTGAGGCATCTATGTGCCATAATAGTAAAAGAAAATTATTCAAATAGATCAATTTTTGTGAAATAAATTCGATTTTGTGAAAGTACACTCCTTTTTAGGGGTGAAGGGGGTGAGATACAGCAAAATTGCACTCGTTTTAACTTATAGAGCGTCTAAAATAGAATATAATGCAGGCCAAACATATATCAATATACCACTAATATTTACCAGCTTTTACTGAATTATAAGAACTATGCATAAAAATGGTAGGAATTCCGTGTATTTTCAATTGGTTTGTTAACTTAGATTGAAATTGGTCAATGGCTGATACCATAGTAAGACCTAGCCAAGGTTAGAATATGTACTAAATCTCAGGTATCTATGTTCCGTTAGAGTAAACAAAACATTAAATTAGTGCATTTTTGCAAAAGAATTTCGATATTTGAGAGTATGCCTCTTTTTACGGGTGAAGGGGGTGAAATACGGCAAAATTGCATAGGACCGAACTTGTCGAGCGTCTAAAATAGAACATAATATTTGCAAAACGTCTATCAATATTGCTGTATAGATGGCAGAATAAAGTCATTTACAAACACTTTACATGAAAAAACTTTTATAATCTCGTGATTTTTCGAATTTTTTGGGCTTAACTTTGATTCCAACTGACCAATGGCTGCTACCATATTAAAAACTAGTTATATCTATAATATACCCTAAGCTTCAGGCATCTGTGTGCCATAAGAGTAAATAAAAAATAGTAAAATAGCGAAATTTTTGTGCAAGAATTTTGAAATTTTGAAACTATACCCCTTTTTAAGGGTGAAGGTGGCGAGATACGCCAAAATGTTATGGGACCAAACCTGTAAAACGTCTATAATAGAATGTAGTAATGGCAAAACATAATCGATAAAGCTGTATATTTACCAGGTAAAAGTGAATTACTAACACTTTACATGGAAAAATATTAACAACTTTGGGTTTTTACCATTTTTTTTGGACTTAACTTCGATTGAAATTGGCAAATAGGTACTACTATAGAAAGAACCTGTTGAGGTCATATTGTAAACAAAAATTCATGTATATATATTACATAATATTAGTTAAAAATAATAAAATAGCACAATTTTTGCGAAAAATTTGAGAAATTTTGAAAGTAGGCCCCTTTTTAAGGGTGAAGGGGGTGAGATACGACAAAATGTTGCAGGGCAAAACTTGTAGAGCGTCTATAATAGTATATAGAAATGGCAAATTATATACCGAAATAGCAATATATTTACCAGGTTAAAGGGAATTACTAACACATTACGTGAAAAAAATTTTAACAACATTGAGTTTTTACAATTTTTTTTACTAAACTTAAATTGAAATTGACAAATAGCTACTACTATAGGAAGAACCTGTTGAGGTCACAATATAAATAAAAATTCATGCATATATGTTACATAATAGTAGATAAAAAATATCAAAATAGCGCAATTTTTTCAATAAATTTTAGCAATATTGAAAGTACGACACTTTTTAAGGGTGAAGGGGGTGAGATACGCCAAAATGTCGAAGGACCAAACTTGTAGAGCGTCTATAATAGTATATAGTAATGGCAAATTATATATCGAAATAGAAATATATTTGCCAGGTTAAAGTGAATTACTAACACATTACATGAAAAAATGTAAATAATTTTGTGATTTTACCACTTTTTTGGACTAATCTTCTATTAAAGTAGGCAAATGGCTACTAATATAGAAATAACCTGTTGAGGTCATAATATAAACAGAAATTCATGCATATATGTTACATAATAGCAAATAAAAATATCAAAATAGCGTAATTTTTTCGCAAAGTTTTAGAAATTTTGAAAGTAAGCCCCTTTTTAAGGGTGAAGGGGGTAAGATACGGCAAAATTTTACAGGACCAATCTTGTAGAGCGTCTAATTCTCAACTAACGATTTTCCCTCAGATTTGAGGTAGGACCTTTCGTTCAAAAGTTACAGCGAAAATAGTAAAACCTTACATTTCGGGGTTACCGGTTTCCACCCTTCGTTATTTTTTTGGGGGGGTTGAAATGGAAAATTGTCGGGTTTCAGCCTTTTCCCGGGGGCATCAGATCTTAAGCCACCGGCATGCCAAAAATCAAGTTTCCAGCTCACCCGCAAGCTGTCTAGAATTTGTATGGATGAGTGAGTGAGTGAGTTACACATGGGGCTGTATATATTATGGACTCGCCTACGGCTCGATGGGGGCTTCGCCCCCATGCCCCCTTTATAGTTCTCTCTAATTAATTAAAGTTTTAAACTTAATATCAAACACATAGCAAAGCTAAGCACGCTAAGATAGTCTAAGCAGCTAGAGATTCGCCAATATGTTTCATGCTTAAATATTTTGCTGGTGTCAAAATATGTCTCTTAAAAGACCCGCTTCTTACATGTTACCATCAGTTTGGAAGTTAAAACTCAAGAAGAATCATCTGTGTTGGGGGGCTAAAAAATATTTTATAAAATCTCCTAATTCGTTCATAATTTATAAAGTCTCAAGGGTTACCAAATTACAATTTAAATCGTTAAGATCGACCTTGAGAATTGGCTTCAGATTCGTCAAAATGTTAAGTCCAAAAATGTAGTTCATTTCAAGATACGTTTGATAAAAGACCAAGTTTATTCCCTATTACTAAAAGTTTGATTGTTCAAACTTAAAGTATAAAAACCGTCATTTCATAATAAGATGCAAGTAATCCGAAGGTAAAAATTGAAATTGAAATTTTTAAAGTACTACCCCTTTTAAGGTTAAGGGGGTGAGAAGCTACAAAATCTCAAAGCTCCGGGCTTGTAGAGCATCTAAAAATAATATAATCCTGACAAAACATATATCAGTTTGGCAGTACTTTTACCGGGTCAAACAAAATAAAAAAAAACTATAAATGAAAAAAAGTTAATAATTTTGTATTTTCCAATTTTTTTACAATCTTAGACTGAAACTGGTCAATAACTGCTTCTATAGTAAGACCTAGATATGGTCATAATGTATACTAAATTTGTGGCATGTATGTACCATAATAGTAAATGAAAAATATTGAAATAGAGCAATTGTTGTGAAAGAATTTCGATATCGTAAAAGTACGCCTCTTGTTGAGGGTGAAGGGGGATATACTGAAAAATCGCAAAGGACCAAACTTGTAGAGCGTCTAAAGTAGAGTAAAATACTGGCAAAACATACATAAATTTTTCTGTATATTTGGCAGAATACAGTAATTTACAAACACTTAAAATGAAAAAACGTAAATAAGTACGTGATTTTTCAATTTTTTGGGGACTTAACTATAATTTAAATTGACCGCCTGCTGCTATCATAGTAGAACTAGTTGAATCTATAATATGTACAAAGTTTCAGGCATCTGTGTTTCATAATGGTAAATAAAAATTTTTAGATAAACACATTTTTATGAAAAAATTTGAAATCGTGAAAGTACGTGCCTTTTAAGGGGGAAGGGGGTGAGATACGCCAAAATATGCACTGACCAAGCTTGTAGAGCGTCTATGATAGAATATATTAGTGGCAAAACATATATCAATATTTCAGTACATTTACCACGTTAAAGTGAGTTACAAACACTTTACATGAAAAACTGTTAAGAATTTTGTGTTTTTACAACGTTTTTGGGATAAACTTCGACTGACATTGGCAAAAAGCTACTACTATAGAAAGAACCTGTTGAGTTTATAATATAAATAGAAATTCATGCATATATGTTACATAATAGTAAATAAAAATAATAAAACAGCGCAATTTTTGCGTAAACATTTCTTAATATTGAAAGTAGGCCCCCTTTTAAGGGTAAAGGGGGTGAGATACGCCAAAATGTCGCAGGACCAAACTTGTAGAGGGTCTATAATAGTATATAGTAATGGCAAATTATATATCGAAATAGCAATATATTTACCAGGTTAAAGTGAATTACTAACACATTACATGAAAAAATGTAAATAATTTTGTGATTTTACCATTTTTTCGGACTAATCTTCGATTGAATTAGGGAAATAGCTACTACTATAGAAAGAACATGTCGAGGTTATAATATAAACAGAAATTCATGCATATATGCTACATAATAGCAAATAAAGATATCAAAATAGCGCAAATTTTTCGAAAAGTTTTAGAAATTTTGAAAGTACGCCCCTTTTTAAGGATGAAGGGGGTGAGATACGGCAAAATTTCATAGGACCAATCTTGTAGAGCGTTTAATTCCCAACTAACGATTTTGCCTCAGAATCGAGATTGGACCTCTCGTTCAAAAGTTACAGCGGAAATAGTAAAACCTTACAAATGCGGGTTACCGATTTCCACCCTTGGTAATTTTTTTTGGGGGGGTTGAAATGAAAAATTGTTGGATTTCAGACTTTTTCCAGGGGTATCAGATCTTAAGCCACCCGCATGCCAAAAATCATGTTTCCAGCTCACCCGCAAGTTGTGTAGAATTTGTATGGATGAGTGAGTGAGTGAGTTACACATGGGGCTGTATATTTATAGGACTCGCCTACGGCTCGATGGGGGCTTCGCCCCCATGCCCCCTTTATAGTTCTCTCTAATTAATTAAAGTTTTAAACTTAATATCAAACACATAGCAAAGCTAAGCACGCTAAGATAGTCTAAGCAGCTAGAGATTCGCCAATATGTTTCATGCTTAAATATTTTGCTGGTGTCAAAATATGTCTCTTAAAAGACCCGCTTCTTACATGTTACCATCAGTTTGGAAGTTAAAACTCAAGAAGAATCATCTGTGTTGGGGGGCTAAAAAATATTTTATAAAATCTCCTAATTCGTTCATAATTTATAAAGTCTCAAGGGTTACCAAATTACAATTTAAATCGTTAAGATCGACCTTGAGAATTGGCTTCAGATTCGTCAAAATGTTAAGTCCAAAAATGTAGTTCATTTCAAGATACGTTTGATAAAAGACCAAGTTTATTCCCTATTACTAAAAGTTTGATTGTTCAAACTTAAAGTATAAAAACCGTCATTTCATAATAAGATGCAAGTAATCCGAAGGTAAAAATTGAAATTGAAATTTTTAAAGTACTACCCCTTTTAAGGTTAAGGGGGTGAGAAGCTACAAAATCTCAAAGCTCCGGGCTTGTAGAGCATCTAAAAATAATATAATCCTGACAAAACATATATCAGTTTGGCAGTACTTTTACCGGGTCAAACAAAATAAAAAAAAACTATAAATGAAAAAAAGTTAATAATTTTGTATTTTCCAATTTTTTTACAATCTTAGACTGAAACTGGTCAATAACTGCTTCTATAGTAAGACCTAGATATGGTCATAATGTATACTAAATTTGTGGCATGTATGTACCATAATAGTAAATGAAAAATATTGAAATAGAGCAATTGTTGTGAAAGAATTTCGATATCGTAAAAGTACGCCTCTTGTTGAGGGTGAAGGGGGATATACTGAAAAATCGCAAAGGACCAAACTTGTAGAGCGTCTAAAGTAGAGTAAAATACTGGCAAAACATACATAAATTTTTCTGTATATTTGGCAGAATACAGTAATTTACAAACACTTAAAATGAAAAAACGTAAATAAGTACGTGATTTTTCAATTTTTTGGGGACTTAACTATAATTTAAATTGACCGCCTGCTGCTATCATAGTAGAACTAGTTGAATCTATAATATGTACAAAGTTTCAGGCATCTGTGTTTCATAATGGTAAATAAAAATTTTTAGATAAACACATTTTTATGAAAAAATTTGAAATCGTGAAAGTACGTGCCTTTTAAGGGGGAAGGGGGTGAGATACGCCAAAATATGCACTGACCAAGCTTGTAGAGCGTCTATGATAGAATATATAAGTGGCAAAACATATATCAATATTTCAGTACATTTACCACGTTAAAGTGAGTTACAAACACTTTACATGAAAAACTGTTAAGAATTTTGTGTTTTTACAACGTTTTTGGGATAAACTTCGACTGACATTGGCAAAAAGCTACTACTATAGAAAGAACCTGTTGAGTTTATAATATAAATAGAAATTCATGCATATATGTTACATAATAGTAAATAAAAATAATAAAACAGCGCAATTTTTGCGTAAACATTTCTTAATATTGAAAGTACGCCCCCTTTTAAGGGTAAAGGGGGTGAGATACGCCAAAATGTCGCAGGACCAAACTTGTAGAGGGTCTATAATAGTATATAGTAATGGCAAATTATATATCGAAATAGCAATATATTTACCAGGTTAAAGTGAATTACTAACACATTACATGAAAAAATGTAAATAATTTTGTGATTTTACCATTTTTTCGGACTAATCTTCGATTGAATTAGGGAAATAGCTACTACTATAGAAAGAACATGTCGAGGTTATAATATAAACAGAAATTCATGCATATATGCTACATAATAGCAAATAAAGATATCAAAATAGCGCAAATTTTTCGAAAAGTTTTAGAAATTTTGAAAGTACGCCCCTTTTTAAGGATGAAGGGGGTGAGATACGGCAAAATTTCATAGGACCAATCTTGTAGAGCGTTTAATTCCCAACTAACGATTTTGCCTCAGAATCGAGATTGGACCTCTCGTTCAAAAGTTACAGCGGAAATAGTAAAACCTTACAAATGCGGGTTACCGATTTCCACCCTTGGTAATTTTTTTTGGGGGGGTTGAAATGAAAAATTGTTGGATTTCAGACTTTTTCCAGGGGTATCAGATCTTAAGCCACCCGCATGCCAAAAATCATGTTTCCAGCTCACCCGCAAGTTGTGTAGAATTTGTATGGATGAGTGAGTGAGTGAGTTACACATGGGGCTGTATATTTATAGGACTCGCCTACGGCTCGATGGGGGCTCCGCCCCCATGCCCCTTAGTTAGTTTCACTTAATTCGTCAATGAATCAGAAAGTCCCGAGTACTGGGACTCCATCCCTCTACCCACCTGGGGTTGACCTGAATTCATTTAGTCTCAGGCATTAAGCAAAATATAGATCAAACTCTAAATTACGGCCTAGCTATATATCCCCAAAATTTAAAATGTTCGTTTAAAATTACCTTTATATTTAAAATATGATTCTTAAAATACACGGTGTCTTCAGTGTTTACCACCCATTTGAAAGTTGAAGCTAAGAGTTGAACAACATCCACGAATGCAATTAGAAAATTTCATTCCAAACGAAATAAAAAAAAACTTTGTATTAGGGCAGACCCCCACCTCGAAAAAATTCTACTATACGCAAGAGTCGTTGATGCTGGGTGGGGGGGGGGTCTTAAAAATTTCGTAAAAGGAACACCAAATAGAATATAAAATATATTAAAATAGTACAATTTTTTGAATGAAATCAAAGTTTTCAAAGTACACACTTTAAAGGGAAAAGGGGGTGAGATATGGCAAAATGTCATATTACCGAAATTGTAGAGCGTCAAAAATATAATGTAATACCAGTAAAAATATAAAGTTATCATTATGTATTCATCACATTAAGACAAATTGTAAACACTATACAAGAAAAATTTAGTAATTTCGTGTTTTCATAGTTTTATTAACTAATCTTTGAAATTGGCCGATGGCTGCTCCTATGGTAAGGCCTAGATGAGGTCATAATATATACTTAATTTGAGGCATCTATGTGCCATAATAGTAAAAGAAAATTATTCAAATAGATCAATTTTTGTGAAATAAATTCGATTTTGTGAAAGTACACTCCTTTTTAGGGGTGAAGGGGGTGAGATACAGCAAAATTGCACTCGTTTTAACTTATAGAGCGTCTAAAATAGAATATAATGCAGGCCAAACATATATCAATATACCACTAATATTTACCAGCTTTTACTGAATTATAAGAACTATGCATAAAAATGGTAGGAATTCCGTGTATTTTCAATTGGTTTGTTAACTTAGATTGAAATTGGTCAATGGCTGATACCATAGTAAGACCTAGCCAAGGTTAGAATATGTACTAAATCTCAGGTATCTATGTTCCGTTAGAGTAAACAAAACATTAAATTAGTGCATTTTTGCAAAAGAATTTCGATATTTGAGAGTATGCCTCTTTTTACGGGTGAAGGGGGTGAAATACGGCAAAATTGCATAGGACCGAACTTGTCGAGCGTCTAAAATAGAACATAATATTTGCAAAACGTCTATCAATATTGCTGTATAGATGGCAGAATAAAGTCATTTACAAACACTTTACATGAAAAAACTTTTATAATCTCGTGATTTTTCGAATTTTTTGGGCTTAACTTTGATTCCAACTGACCAATGGCTGCTACCATATTAAAAACTAGTTATATCTATAATATACCCTAAGCTTCAGGCATCTGTGTGCCATAAGAGTAAATAAAAAATAGTAAAATAGCGAAATTTTTGTGCAAGAATTTTGAAATTTTGAAACTATACCCCTTTTTAAGGGTGAAGGTGGCGAGATACGCCAAAATGTTATGGGACCAAACCTGTAAAACGTCTATAATAGAATGTAGTAATGGCAAAACATAATCGATAAAGCTGTATATTTACCAGGTAAAAGTGAATTACTAACACTTTACATGGAAAAATATTAACAACTTTGGGTTTTTACCATTTTTTTTGGACTTAACTTCGATTGAAATTGGCAAATAGGTACTACTATAGAAAGAACCTGTTGAGGTCATATTGTAAACAAAAATTCATGTATATATATTACATAATATTAGTTAAAAATAATAAAATAGCACAATTTTTGCGAAAAATTTGAGAAATTTTGAAAGTAGGCCCCTTTTTAAGGGTGAAGGGGGTGAGATACGACAAAATGTTGCAGGGCAAAACTTGTAGAGCGTCTATAATAGTATATAGAAATGGCAAATTATATACCGAAATAGCAATATATTTACCAGGTTAAAGGGAATTACTAACACATTACGTGAAAAAAATTTTAACAACATTGAGTTTTTACAATTTTTTTTACTAAACTTAAATTGAAATTGACAAATAGCTACTACTATAGGAAGAACCTGTTGAGGTCACAATATAAATAAAAATTCATGCATATATGTTACATAATAGTAGATAAAAAATATCAAAATAGCGCAATTTTTTCAATAAATTTTAGCAATATTGAAAGTACGACACTTTTTAAGGGTGAAGGGGGTGAGATACGCCAAAATGTCGAAGGACCAAACTTGTAGAGCGTCTATAATAGTATATAGTAATGGCAAATTATATATCGAAATAGAAATATATTTGCCAGGTTAAAGTGAATTACTAACACATTACATGAAAAAATGTAAATAATTTTGTGATTTTACCACTTTTTTGGACTAATCTTCTATTAAAGTAGGCAAATGGCTACTAATATAGAAATAACCTGTTGAGGTCATAATATAAACAGAAATTCATGCATATATGTTACATAATAGCAAATAAAAATATCAAAATAGCGTAATTTTTTCGCAAAGTTTTAGAAATTTTGAAAGTAAGCCCCTTTTTAAGGGTGAAGGGGGTAAGATACGGCAAAATTTTACAGGACCAATCTTGTAGAGCGTCTAATTCTCAACTAACGATTTTCTCTCAGATTTGAGGTAGGACCTTTCGTTCAAAAGTTACAGCGAAAATAGTAAAACCTTACATTTCGGGGTTACCGGTTTCCACCCTTCGTTATTTTTTTGGGGGGGTTGAAATGGAAAATTGTCGGGTTTCAGCCTTTTCCCGGGGGCATCAGATCTTAAGCCACCGGCATGCCAAAAATCAAGTTTCCAGCTCACCCGCAAGCTGTCTAGAATTTGTATGGATGAGTGAGTGAGTGAGTTACACATGGGGCTGTATATATTATGGACTCGCCTACGGCTCGATGGGGCTCCGCCCCATGCCCCCTTAAGGGTTGCCCTAAATTCGTAAATTAATAAGAAGTCAAGTCGTTAAACAGGTTAGTTCCAACCGAAGAACGGGTCAGCCAAGACAGTAACTTAAGTGTCTTATACACACTACTCACAATCAATAATAATAAAAACACGCTTTGAAAATCGTCTACGGTTTTTTTTTTAAACCCCCTTCCTAATTCATCTTAATTTGTAAACAAATATAATTGATAGTCGTGAAATAATAAATAACTATGTAAATAATCTAAGTATTATGCTCAATATCGGTACTGTTGAAAAGTTTTTGATGCGAATATGACTGAATTAGTTGGTGTATCATGAAAAAAAGAATAGTCCTAGAAAGACCCCTACTATTAGAAAACTACAATTTGTTAAAATATGAAATTGAGAGTTGTGAAATAATAGTTATTAAATAAAGTTATTAAATAAATATTCTAGTTATTGATGTGGCTTTTATGAAAATTTAGGTGATATGATATTTTAATTAAGGAGTTGTGGAAAGAACAGGAGTGGAATCAAAGTTTATTTTATGAGTTGCAAAATAGTTGAAATTTGTTTCAAAGTATAGTTTAAGTCAAGATAATTCGAACTCAGGTGTTATGAGTTCATTGTAGTACTTCAAGTGACAATGTTTCTCTGTTAGTTAGCCAGCGCTTAATGTTGCAATCTGGCGTATCCAGTTCCGCCACGGGGAGGCCGAGAAACGTAGGAACCATATATGTACATATTTACAAATCAATATTAAATATAAACACCGGGCAGTTTGATACGCAGCAACCCTAGCCTCTGCGATATATTTACAAATCTTAAAACTAAAATCACACCGGGGAGTGATCTGCTCACAAACCTTAAAACTACTGTACAAAAAACTAAACAGGGACTTTTGATGGGCAGGCCCCCTATCGTACTGCCATAAAATGTCTAAATCCAACGGGGAATTTTGATAATGCAGGCCCCCTGGCTTACTGCTGAGTCAAATAAGGATTTATCGAAGGAGTTCGTCATATACAATGTTCTTTGCATATGCGACTCCTTCGCGGATCCTATCGGGATTTACCAGAACAGCAATGTTGTCTGGATGTCGAACTCTACTGAGTAAGACGTACAACTGACCATGCGTGAAACAGTCCGTCCGAAGATCAACACCAACTGACTCTATTGTTTGACCTTGGCTCTTGTGCCCTGTCATACAATAGGCCAACATCAACGGAAATTGACGTCGACGAACTTGTAACGGCGATCCCTCGACAAAGGGAAAAGTGAATTGTATTCGGGGGATACAAATCGGTTCCCTTTGTCCAGGAAGTCGGACTGTGACCAAGCGGTTGCTGATCGCAGTCACAATGACTTTTGTGCCGTTAACAAGTCCTTCAGCGATGTTTAGGTTCCGCATAACGAGGCACACGGAACCAATCTTCAGACGGAGGACATGGTCAGGGACGCCTTTCCCAGTAGCCTGGTTCAGAAGTTGAATATCGACATCCAGTCCATCATCGCCTTCTTTGTCAGCAGAGTCAGCGCTTCTCAGCTCGTAAATGTGGCCGTCTAAGGAGTTTAAGACGATATTGTTAATCTCCTTGACATTCACAATTACAGTCGAGAGAATCGCTCTCTGTGCACAAAGATCCGGATCCAATAGGCAGTTTGGAGGAAAAACAAAATTGATCAAATCGGGCAGGGTAACAAAATGTCGAATGCCAGTCAAAGGGATAAGCATTTGACAATCCCTACCCTCACCAAAAGAGCTGGAACGAATAGTTCCGTTGCCCACCTCAAGGAGAAACTCTGAGTAGGCAGAGGATTGACAAGTCCTATGAGGTGTCGTCAAAGAGAAAATTTGAAAGTGTCGCCAAAGGTGCGACGCCCGGAGTGATACACAGGCAACGTCAGATGGTGTACGAGCCTTCACCACGACGGGCGCGATCTGGCGGAAGTCTCCCGAGCAGAGTACGATCTTACCTCCAAATGGCACATTTGAGTTCATTAAATCTCTCAGAGAACGGTCAATGATCTCAAAGATAAACCTATGTGCCATTGGAGCCTCATCAAAAACTATGAGCTGTGCGGCTCTGATGAGCTCTGCTCGTTGAGACCCGTTGGTGACACTCCAATAGCCGGTGCCATCCCCAAGATCGAGTGGAATCTTGAACATGCTATGGGCAGTTGTACCCCCCGACATGTTTCCAGCAGCGATCCCGGAGCTGGCCACAGCAAGAGCCACTTGACGGCAACCTCGAACATAAGCGAGAATGACGCGGATAAGCGACGTCTTCCCATACCCACCAGGACCATCGAGGAAAATGAGTTTGGACTGTCTGTTTTCCTGACGATTTTGGAGGAGGGAACTCACATAGTCAAATACGCGCCTTTGGTCCTCTGACAGTTTGGGGAGCCACTCTTCGACAATTGACCGCTGAATATTGTCCCCGTACATAAGGAGTTCTCTCCCCAACTCCGTCGTGTCGTCACGAACATCTGGGAGGCCGTGATCTACTAAACAAGAGCCCTGACGCCTAAGCTTACGGTCAATTTCGATAAGAGCCAGTTTGACTGCCAGGTCCGAATCGTGCGGGTTCCGTTCTAAGTGGTCTTCGCAAAGTGAATCTCGGAAAACATCCCACAAAAGAGCAGCGGGAGCTCCCATATTGCAAAGGATCACAAAGAACGAACGCAATCTGGGGCCAATCATAAATTGGGCTGCTTCACGCAAGGCATACTGATACTCTTCCTCATCCTCAACCAGGCCGAGATTTCGAGCTACTTCCTGGAAAGTATGACAATTTCCACCACGAGAAAGAAGATCAGCATACCCACGGCAAGGAATTAGCATAAGAAGTAAACGAAGGTAGTACTGCTCACTTCTGGTGGGAGAGACCCAAAATAGACGACACACTTTTTCTCCACGCTGGCGCGCTGTGATAAAGTGTTTACCGTCGGGATGGTCGAATATTTCGCCGTTGGCAGGACGTTTCGTGTGCACAATGTACTTTTCATAAAAAGACTGATAAGTAAGATTGTCAAATTCGGGGTTCTGAGGACGATCGAAGTAAACAATTAACTTAGAGCTAGCTCTGGAAGTAGCATCTTCCAGCTGGTCTGGTCGAAAACAGACAGCCTGTTTCCCTTCCAGGTGAACTGGGAGACACTCAATCGTTGGTTCAGACACTGAAATAGGAAACCCCAGAAGTCTCCAACATGCGTCACTAGCACCAACCATTCTCTTCGTCACGTAATGATCTACCTCATCATCTTGCTTACTGAAGGGAGTCACAGTGACGTTCTGCAGGGAACCTCCCTTCATAAGATATTTGAAGAGGTATTTTATCACGCGGCGAGTAGAAGCTAGCTCTAAGTTAATGTGTGCTTCGTATTTAAGCAACAGGGCCGGGTTATATGGTACAACCCATCCGTCATGTACGCCAACTTGTCTTTTACGTGACGTTATGAAGCCCTTATTACTATAATCCCGTTTATATTGGACGAACCCTCTTTCATCAACGTGTGTAGTTTCACACGAGGGCTTAGGGAAGAACTTTGTGCAGTAACCCTTCGCAGAGTCCCAGCAAGGAAAGTCAGTTCGATGATCAGTACCACATGGGCCGTGAACCATGTGTTTCAGAACCAACTCTCTTAGCCGGCCTCCGGCTTCTTCCTCCGAGGGAATATCTGCGCGGATTAGTGAGTCAATGTCGGATGCTTGGACTGGTCCGTCTCCGTTAATCTTGAATACGATGTGGGCATGAGGAAGGCCCCTCATCTGCATCTCGATAACGTAGACGAAATAGACCGCACGACCGAACATTGCCCCACTTCGCAGATCTCGGAGAAGTTCCAGAAGTTTAATCCGGAAGACTCTGCAAGCAGTGCTAGGGTCACTGCGGCTGCCACCACGGGGACAAGCTTTCTTGTTCTCTTCCCAAGTTGCACTATATGTGAAAGTGAGAAAGAAGGTGGGGGATCCCAGGCGTAAAACAAGTGCCATTGCGTCCTCGTAATGGACTTTCATATACCTAGGCCCCCCTGTAAACGAACTGGGAAGGTAGATTTTCCCGGGTTGTGCCCCGCCCTCGCCCTGGACAGTTTCGTCATTGGCTATGTCTTCCAAGACTTGTCTACCTGTACGACTACCACGTTGAACATCAAGGAGTTCATCCAATGGCCCTATCCGCATGGCATCGGAAGTTGGTTTGGTCTGGGAAAATTTTATGAAACGAAGTTTTTCTTCCTCATACCTCGCATACATCTCAACCTGCCAAGCTTGAGAAAGACGGCCGATATGAGAAAAGCGAGGTTCGGAAAGGAGAAGACAACGTGTGTAGTTGTATTGAGTGAGCTTTTTCCCATTATTGTCAAGAAGACCAATATGCCAACCCAATGTACCTTGCGGATAGAGCAAAGGATATTGGAAGGGTTCCATCAACGGACTTAACAGGTCTATGGACGTTGGCCTATCGTCACCTATTTTCCAGATGGTTAATTTCCTGGGTTCATTAACTGTTTCTTCTGTGCTGAGGACAGCGTGGACCTCAACGCCCGTTTGTCGGTCACCAAGAACTGGGCCATGAGTCGCTCGGGTGGTCAGTTCGAAATCCAAATGAGCAGCGACAGACGGCTCATTGGCTAATCGACGAAAATCTTGGACGAATGGATTAGAAGAATCTAGGAAACTGGTAATCTCATCGATCACTTCGCCATCGAGAGACCTGCCCATAGCAATATTTCTACGTTCCTCACCGTCATCTATGTACAGTCGAGAACGATTAACTAACTGGATATGCCGAGACTTAGTAACGAACTTCTGACCCGGAGCGGACAAATTGTATACATGATGGTACATACGACCTTCAATTTTGAAGAAAGCGAGACCACTTGGATGCCGGTATCCACCGGGCACCTCAAGAGCACAGAAAGCGAAAAGGTCGTTGTAAGCCCTTGCCCGTTCAAGAAATCGACGGTTAGAATAGAATGCTGCTTGAAGGGGAGGCAATCGAAGGACATTGTAAGCTCCATCTCCACAGCACCATTTTTTTCTATCACGTTCTTCATCAAACAACCTAGCTCCACATAGAGGACATTTGTAGATATCTTCCGCCCAAAGACTAACTTTGTTTAATTTATAAGCGATAATGTGATCGCATAAATTTCCATTCCAGGTGGCCATTGGACCATGTTTGTTGATGAGATGACTAAGTGAAACAGGCAAATGTCTAAGCTCTTTGACTATTGGATTTTTCAATCGAAAAACCTGAACTCTCTGACGTGAAGCTTCGGGATGAAGCTGGTCATATCGCTTCACAGAATTCCGATGTACTTCAGGATGCTGTTGAGTGTATTGACTAACAGCAGCCCTGTGTACATCGGGATTCCGTTGGGAATACCGTTCAACAGCAGCCCTGTTAACTTCAGGGTGTTGTTGACTGTATTTCTTGACCGCATCCCTACGCTTCTCATGATTTTTCTCGACATATCTTTTCTTTGCCTGCTGCAATTGTTCTTCACGGGTGGTCGAGAGAACTTTAGGCCGCCCACGCTTAGTTTTCTTAGGTCGCCCTGGTCCCCTTTTAACGACTGGGTGGTCAACTGGAATATCTTCCGATTGAAGAACTGCATGTGCTGTTGAATCAGTCCGCTCTATAGATCTTTGGAATGTAAGTTTAGTAATATTATACTGACTTTCAATTCCACCGAGTGCAGAATTAGCAAGAAGAAGAGAAGCGAGTGATAAATAACTGTCGCAGACAAAGAGGCGTGCACGGTTTTCACCATCAATTGAGCTGTGACGACGCTCCTCGTCTACTCCATGAGAGTCAAAAACAAACAACATTCCATCATCACGCCAAAAGGCTACTGTATTCATCTGTCCCGTAAACAGAAAACCGCCAATCGAATCAGTAGATAAAATGTCTTCCAAAATATTTGACAAATGACGGGCCGAGTTAGACAACTCATTCGCAGATAGTGGATAAAGACCATTGCATACGTACGATATGTCAGCAATGTGGATTTTTTCGCCCATGATAATAACATCTCTAACTAGGTCTTCGGGAAACAGATACCTATTACTGATGCAATTCACACGACGAGACTGTCTGTATAAACTGTCACCCGCCATGAGAATTCCATCAATAATAGGTGAAGAGAATTCCCCGTGTAAATAATTCCAAGCAAGCGCACAAGCTGCATTGGCAACACACTGTGCGTTGTTGCTATAGGAATCAAAGCGGACATCACCTTGGTGAAAGGAACCACTTTCAATGCAATAAAATTTCATTGCCATTACAATACGAAGGAAAACAAAACAAACAATTAAAGGAAAACGATTTGCAAAATACTCAAATATTAGAGAGAACAATCGGACTCATCATCAGTGAGAGGTGTAGTTAAAAGACATCATTTAAATACAAGCGAGAACTAAATAGCGCTCCAAGCGACATCTTTAAGAACTAACGTACTTCCTTACCGACACCTCGTCTTTTTAGCATTTTTTATAATTTGAAAGTTGAAAATTTGTAGTTTGATGATTTTCCCTAAATTGAAACATCTCAAAGAATGTTCGTTCCAAATTTCAAGTCTCTAGCTTAAACGGTCGCTTCAGGACTTTAAGATCATCAGTGAGTCAGTCAGTTACACATAGGGCTGTATATATTATAGACTCGCCTACGGCTCGATGGGGGCTCCGCCCCCATGCCCCCTTTGGAGGTTGCCCCGAATTCGTTGAATAATTTAAAGTCAAGTATTGAACAGGCTAGTTCCACCAACTAACTGGACAGCGAAGACAGTAACAAAACGGGCTAATACGCACTCTTCACAATCAATAATAATAACAATAACAATAATATCCTTTGAAAATATTTCACGGGGCTCAGCCCCCATGCCCCCTAGTTGATTTTACTAATTTCGTTAATCATTCACAAAGTCTCAAATAATGAACTTTCTAGTTCCACTAAAGTACTGAACAGGCTAGTTCCATCGAAGTTTTGAAAAGCTAAGTTTTAAATTACGTGTAACTCTACTACAAAAGTGTGTGATACTAACTCCTCCACGTTACCAACCACTTGGTCTGGAACGTCAACGATTTTAGATGCGGCACAGAAAAATTGCAATGGGGCAAAATTAATCCAAATTAAGTATCTTTAAATAAAATTTTCATTGATAAAAAAATGTAATGTGCCCACTATAGCAAAACAATAATGCTAAAAAATAGAAAATAATTGACTATGTGAAAATAACTATTAAAATAATAAAATAATCAAACTATAATAATGCATAAACTAAAGAAATTGAAAGTAACACTTAAACCAAATCTAGCATCGCCAACCACGATATTAAAATAATCGGAAAATAAAAACTAATAAAAATTGAAGTTTTTAAAAGCTAAGTTATTAATTTACTTGTAACTCTACTAAAATGTGTGATGCTAACTATTCCACGTTACCAACTACTTAGTCTGAAACGTCAACGAGTTAACATGCGTCACATTAAAATTGCAATGGGTCAAAATTATTCCAAATTAAGTATTTTTAAATGAGATTTTCGTAAATTTTAAAAATAATGTAATATGCCCATTAGAGTAAAACAATAATGCTAAAAAATAGAAAATAACCAATAGTAAGTTTGAATATTACTATTAAAATAATAAAAAAATCAAGCTATGCTAGTTAATAAACTTAAAAATTAAAAATACAATTTGAACTAAATATAGTATCGCCAACCACGATATTAAAAGAATCTGCTGATACATACTAATTAAAAATAAAAACTTGTATATTTCAGGATATAGAAGAAAAACGTTTAAATTACTGAAATAGCAAATAACATTCAAATCAATAAGCGAAAACAAGAATTAAATAACATGAAAACAAAATCATAGGAAATAATAAAAACGGGGTAGATCCGCAAAAAACCCCTACTATTACAAACTACTACTAATTATAAGAATATAAAATCTAGACCTGTGAAATAATAATTTATCCATAAAAACCTGTTAGTTTTGTTCAATAGCCGTTTAAAAATTCTTAAAAACATATTTTAAGTGTGTATTAAAATAAAATATAAAACACTGATTATAAACAATGCAGAAAGATAATACTTAACTGTCTATTAAGTATCGTACTAAGTAATAGGAGTATATAACGTTAAGATCACGGCACGAGCTACACAGAAAATTCATTGAATGCGTAATTCGGCTGAGGGGTTCACATAGGGTGAATTTGAATAAGTAATCTAAAATAAATTGAAATTAAACGAGAACCTAACATTTAAATCTATTACTTTTGCTCAACACTTATTTAAACATTCTCAAAAACAAATTTTAAGTGTGAAAAATTCGAATATAAGACACTAAATATAAATCAAACAGAAAGATAATAATAAACTGTCTATTAAGTATTGTACAAAGTAATCGAAGTATGTTACGTTAAGATCACGGCTCAAGCTTCACAGAAAATCCATTCAATGCGAAGTTCAGCGGAGAATAATCCCGTGTGAATTTGAATAAGTAATCTAAAATAAATTGAAACAAAACGAGAACCTACATTTAAATCTGTTAGTTCAGCTAAACAGTTATTTAAAAATTCCCTAAAACATATTTATGATGTGTGTAAAATATAAAAGAAACGAGCTTTCAATGCAGCATAATCTCATTGCTATTTAGAAGTCAAATGGATAAGTTTATTATGTATGAGGGATACTAACGTTGCCAATAGCAAGGAAGCAGGTGTAGTTAAAAGACATGATTTAAATACAAGCGAGAACTAAGCGACTATTCACCCGCCATGGGAAATTAATTCATAGTAGGAGAAGAAAATTCACCTTTGGTAAACATTCAAGATCGCGCATATGCTACAAATTAGGGAATTATCACTGTATATATTATCGAGTATAACCCTGGGTCCCTGGTGAAATAACCCGCTCTCTACACAAATTAACGCCGTAGTTTACAATATATATAAGAGTATCCATCGAAGGATACCACGAGTACATCAAACACGGGTGTAGTTGAAAGAGATCATTTAAACACGAGCGAGAACTAAACCTGAAGAGTGATCTACGATACCACGCGGTGATATACGCTGATACTGCTGAACTACGTTACCGACAAATCTATATTTTTTACCTTTTCTATAGTTTAAAAGTAAAAAAGTTGTAGTTTTATGATTTTTCCTAAATTGAAACATCTCAATGAATGTCCATGCCAAATTTCAAGTCTCTATCTTAAACGGTCGCTTCAGGAATTTAAGATCATCAGTGAGTCAGTCAGTTACACATGGGGCTGTATATAATATGGACTCGCCTACGGCTCGATGGGGGCTTCGCCCCCATGCCCCCTTAGGGGTTGCCCCTGAGAAGTTAAAGCCCAAACTAGAGTTGTCGTTTAGTCATAGTCGTAACGTCATATATCTAATGACGTTATAATTTGAATGCCAGAGCTCAAAGTTCACGATTTCATAACACCTTAGTGTTAATTTGGGGGATACATAGAACTAATCCCCTGAGTAGTTATAGCCCAAATTAGAGTTGTCGTTTAGTCATAGATATATCTAATGACGTTATAATTTGAATGCCAGAGCTCAAAGTTCAAGATTTCATAACACCTTAGTGTTAATCTGGGGGGATACATAGTACTAATACGAAAATATCCTTGGAGATTGAAAGTAAAAAAACAATAATAAAAAAATTAGTCGGCCAAAGTTTGAATTAATAAAAAGTCAAGTTTGAAATAGTTTAGTTCCACATAAGATCTGGACAGCCAAGACAGTAACAAAACCATCTAATACTCTAAATTCACAATCAATAGTAAAAAAGCTTTAATAATCTATTAGTAGGTTTTAATACCCCTCCTTAGTAAATAGTCTAAAAAATTGAGCTGTGAAATAAATATTATTTATGTAAATATTCTAGGTGTTATGCTTGATGGAGGGTCCAACCCAATAATTGGTTGCCCCAATTCCGTAAATTACTGTCAAAACCTCATACAATGAACAGGCTAGTTGAGGGCTCAACTCCAACGACAGTAACAGAAGCCGCCAATACACACTACTCACAATAAATAATACAGTAATAAGCTTTTAAATTTGCCCACGGCTCATGGTTTAATCCCACTCCCTAGCTTCCCTTAATTCGTTAAAAAATATAATGGAGTTGTGAAATATTAATGAACTATGTAAATAGTCATGCTCAAAAGTTGTTGTGTAAAAATTAGGAGATACGATTATGATTGCACATGATTGAGGTAATAGCTGTATTCTGAAAAGATAAAAGTGGAATAAAATTATAAGTTTATATAGAGGATCGTTGTATGTAATAGAAGAAAAAAGGGACAAAATAAAGATATTTGAAATTTAAAAAAATGGTATAGGCTAAGATGCTTCAGTTCCGCCACGGAGTGGCCAAGAAACGCAGGAATCATATATGTAGTATATAGAGAAACGATAACAATTTTATCATTCAAAATCAGCAATTATTAATTTAACAATTTTAAATGTTTTATATATATTAGTTCAGAAAATTAATAAATATAGAGCCCTAGTAGTATGTAATAGATCACAGGGCATTAGGTACAATAATCATGAAGTCTTAAAGTTTTTATATAGTCTTAAAATGAAGAAAGTTGCAACTTAAGAACCATAAAATCGGCGTACATTATGCATTTTCAACCAATGGTAGTAAAAAAAAAACCAATTGTGAAATAATAGCCAAAAAAGGATTATTGGTTAAATTAAAATATACTGAAAGAGTTACAATAATTGATAAGCATAGAATAGTTTTAAATTACAACAATAATAGGGTTAATCGAGACTTTAGGTGAGAGCACTGCATTGAGGAAGTTTGACGGACTAAGTGGCAGCGAAAAAAATTACTATTGAGTTTAATTCAATTGGTTATTATAATATTTCTCAGCCTGATGGGTCATCAGATATGTAGATGGTCTTAAAAACGTCGGAAGTAGGTAAACGTTAGCGAAGGTAAGAATGGAAAGTTCAATCGTTCTATAACTTAATATGTTCAATCGTTTCCCAAACTAAAATCTAAGCCTGATTGGACAGCAGCAAATAGGTCAAAGACCGGATGTCAAATGTGTTGTTCAATCGTTTCCCAAACTAAAATCTAAGCCTGATTGGACAGCAGCAAATAGGTCAAAGACCGGATGTCAAATGTGTTGGGACACGTTCAACTCTTCAAAGTAAAACTGTACCAGAACTATCAACTGAAGCGCTATATGCAATCAGGGGATTCATATAGAGAGACAGCGTACAAATAGTAGAAAATTAAGTTATAATTACTGTATTAGGTAATTTTTTGTGCGAAAACCTACAAGAAATTTTCCAGCATGAGAAAACTAAAGTCTATAAATGTAATAAGACCTAAAATATTTTTAGCAATTAATCATTTACTTTACGGGCGTTACTGCAGCAAAAAATATGCAGTACTAAAATAATGTTTAAAGTATTCGCACAAGCTTCGTAGAGCTCACCATAGTAATGATAAAATTAATAATATAAAATTATAAAAAAGTATTCCAGCACTACGCTCAATCGTCTCTCAAAAGGCTAGAGTAATAGCAATATCCGATATGAACAAATGAATTTAAATAAAACGAAACGAGAACCTCACATTTCAATCAACATTTTCGTATTACTTTATTGTACGTGCATTAAATTTATTTCAACATCCTAAATGTAATATTACAGTTACAGCTATATTACAATATACTGTAAACTTAAATTTGCACTAACGTAGTTTATATACAACGTTTAAGATCACTGCTCTGCGAACTGTCGAGAAAAAATCATCAGGAACAGGTGTGGTACAACCGAGAACTAAGCGACATTAACTTGAAGTTACTATGGAAATCAAAGCGGACATCACCCGAATGTATAGATACGCTTCAGTAAACTTCATTTTCAATAATAACACAGCAATCAGAAGGAATACCATACGCAAACAACTTTGCGCCCAATTGAGGATATTAATCGGGAAGAGGTGTAGTTAAAAGACATCATTTAAATACAAGCGAGAACTAAGCGACTGTAATAGCGCTCCAAGCGACATCTTAAAAATCAACGTACTTCCTTACTGACACCTCGTCTTTTTAGAATTTTTTTTATAATTGAAAGTTGAAAATTTGAAGTTATTGGGCATTGAAACTGTATAAATCAAAGCGAGGTTTAATCCTAGTGTGATAACCCGCTCTCAATACATCGAAATACCGTCGCCCAAACAAGACGTTCATGTTTATATACAAAACAAATTTGTATCAAACACGGGTGTAGTTTAAAGAGATCATTTAAACACGAGCGAGAACTAAACCTGCATTATGATCTACGATACCACGACCACATGGTGATTTACGCTGATACGGCTGAACTACGTTACCGACAAATCTATATATTTTACCTTTTTATAGTTTAAGAGTAAAAAAGTTGTAGTTTCATGGTTTTCCCTAAATTGAAACATCTCAAAGAATGTCCATGCCAAATTTCAAGTCTCTATCTTAAACGGTCGCTTCAGGACTTTACTATCATCAGTGAGTCAGTTACACATGGGGCTGTATATATTATAGAATCATTCAAAATCAGCAATTATTAATTTAAAAATTTTAAATGTTATATATATATTAGTTCAGAAAATTAATAAAAATAGAGTCCTAGTAGTATGTAATAGATCACAGGGTATTAGGTACTATAATCATGAAGTCTTAAAGTCTTTATATAGTCTTAAAATGAAGAAAGTTGCAACTTAAGCACCATAAAATCGGCGTACATTATGCATTTTCAACCAATGGTAGTAATCCAATGGTAGTAAACCAATGATGGTATAGAATACCAATTGTGAAATAATAGCCAAAAAAGAATTATTGGTTAAATTAAAATATACTGAAAGAGTTACAATAATTGATAAGCATAGAATAGGTTTCAATTACAACAATAATAGGGTTTTATAAGTTAATATAGAGGATCGTTGTATGTAATAGAAGAAAAAAGGGACAAAATCAAGATATTTGAAATTAAAAAAAACTATGCTATAGACTAAGATGCTTCAGTTCCGCCACGGGGTGGCCAAGAAAATCATATATGTACCATATAGAGGAACGATAACAATTTTATCATTCAAAATCAGCAATTATTAATTTAACAATTTTAAATGTTATGTATATTAGTTCAAAAAATTAATAAAAATAGAGCCCTAGTAGTATGTAATAGATCACAGGGTATTAGGTACTATTGCAACTTAAGCACCATAAAATCGGGGTACATTATGCATTTTCAACCAATGGTAGAGTAATCCAATGGTAGTATAGAATACCAATTGTGAAATAATAGCCAAAAAAGAATTATTGGTTAAAAGTAAAATATATTGAAAGAGTTACAATAATTGTCTATTAATTATTGTACAAAGTGATAGAAGTATATTACGTTAAGATCACGGCAGCACGAGCTACACAGTAAATTCATTGAATGCGAAATTCGGCCGAAAGCATAATCTGGGGTGAATTTAAATAAGTAATCTAAAATAAGGTGAAAATGAAACGAGAACCTAACATTTAAATCTGTTCTTTTTGTTCAATACTCATTTAAAAATTGTCAAAAACATATTTTAAGTGTGTATTAAAATATAATGTAAAATACTGAATATTAATAAAATAGAAAGATAATAATTAACTGTCTATTAATTATTGTAAAAAGTAATAGAAGTATATTACGTTAAGATCACGGCACGAGCTACACAGTAAATTCATTGAATGCGAAATTCGGACGAAAGCGTAGCCAGGGGTGAATTTGAATTAGTAATCTAAAATGAGGTGAAAATGAAACGAGAACCTAACATTTAAATCTGTTCTTTATGTTCAATACTTATTTGCACATTCCCAAAAACATATTTTTAAGCGTGGAAAAAATCTAATATGAGACACTGAATACAAATCAAACAAAAAGATAATAATTAACTGTCTATTAAGTATTGTACAAAGTAATCGATGTATGTTACACCTCAAGCTTCACAGCAAAATTTATGTAGTGCAAAATTCAGCCGAAAGGATAATCTCGTTGTAGGATAGTAATAATTAATACAATAAAAAAATTATTGTACCTTAGGAGTTGTGGCAGGAATTTGATTGGTTTTAAAGTATTAGTTATCATTGAAGTAGATTGTAATGAAGGAGTTGAAATGGGAAGAATACGTGTAATTTATTTTATTTAACGGGGAGTTATAAAATAAACATAAGAAATTTGATGAAAAAATTAAAAGGATAAACTGAATAAAAAATTTGCATTAGACCATCGAAAACAACGAAAAATTCCATTAAAACCAAATAATTTGAAAACTTAAAAAAGTGGATAAAACCCGCCAAAGACCCCTACTATTAAAAATAAAATACTATTCAGTTACCATCCTTCAATTGGTTGTATTGAAATTCCGGGGAATAACATAGCAATCCGTTAATATTGAACATACATTGATAAATACATAATGTAATATTGGCATTCATTACGATTCCTTCATTTCAGTTTTTAATGAATGGTGTTAAACTTCTACATTTACCTAATTTCCTTTTAAGTTACTGTCAAGGCAAATAAAAAAATCAATCTTTTTAATAAAAAAATACAGTAGTTACTAACAAAATAATGTTAAATATTGGTTAAAATTCCAAATTTACCATAAACATCAAAGGCCCTATCTTTTAGCTGTAGGGCCAGGACATTAAATAACAATCAAAGTATAGCAATCACTTGCTTGATATAGTGATTCGTTCCACCTAACAGTCAAAAGAAGAATACGTGATATTGGATGGTGCCGTGCAAGATATGTCTATGCGCAAAGTTAAGGTTCTAAGTAAAATATTATAGTAGTTATAAAAGTATAGATCACAGGGTAATAGGTACTATAATCATGAAGTCTTTATGAAGTCTTAAAATGAAGAAAGTTGCAACTTAAGAACCATAAAATCGGCGTAAATCATGCATTTTCAACCTATAGTTGTCAAAAAACCAATTGTGAAATAATAGCCAAAAAAGGATTATTAGCTAAATTAAAATATATTGAATGAGTTATAATAATTGAAAAGCATCGAATAGTTTTAAATTACAACAATAATAAAGGTAAACGAGACTTTAGGAGAGAGCACTGCATTGAGGAATTTTGACGGACAAAGTGACACGAAAAAAATACTATTGAGTTTAACTAAAATCTAAGCCTTATTGGATAGCAGCAAATAGGTTAAAGACGGGTTGTCAAACGTGTGGGACACGTTTAAATTGAAACTGCACCAGAACTATCAACTGAAGCACCAAATTCAATCTGGGGATCCATATAGAGGGACAGCATACAAATAGTAGAAAATTAAGTTATAATTACTGTATAAGTTAATTTTTTGTGCGAAAACCTACAAGAAATTTTCCTAAAAAATAGAAAATAATTGACTATGTGAAAATAACTATTAAAATAATAAAATAATCAAACTATAATAATGCATAAACTAAAGAAATTGAAAGTAACACTTAAACCAAATCTAGCATCGCCAACCACGATATTAAAATAATCGGAAAATAAAAACTAATAAAAATTGAAGTTTTTAAAAGCTAAGTTATTAATTTACTTGTAACTCTACTAAAATGTGTGATGCTAACTATTCCACGTTACCAACTACTTAGTCTGAAACGTCAACGAGTTAACATGCGTCACATTAAAATTGCAATGGGTCAAAATTATTCCAAATTAAGTACTTTTAAATGAGATTTTCGTAAATTTTAAAAATAATGTAATATGCCCATTAGAGTAAAACAATAATGCTAAAAAATAGAAAATAACCAATAGTAAGTTTGAATATTACTATTAAAATAATAAAAAAATCAAGCTATGCTAGTTAATAAACTTAAGAAATTAAAAATACAAGTTGAACTAAATATAGTATCGCCAACCACGATATTAAAAGAATCTGCTGATACATACTAATTAAAAATAAAAACTTGTATATTTCAGGATATAGAAGAAAAACGTTTAAATTACTGAAATAGCAAATAACATTCAAATCAATAAGCGAAAACAAGAATTAAATAACATGAAAACAAAATCATAGGAAATAATAAAAACGGGGTAGATCCGCAAAAAACCCCTACTATTACAAACTACTACTAATTATAAGAATATAAAATCTAGACCTGTGAAATAATAATTTATCCATAAAAACCTGTTAGTTTTGTTCAATAGCCGTTTAAAAATTCTTAAAAACATATTTTAAGTGTGTATTAAAATAAAATATAAAACACTGATTATAAACAATGCAGAAAGATAATACTTAACTGTCTATTAAGTATCGTACTAAGTAATAGGAGTATATAACGTTAAGATCACGGCACGAGCTACACAGAAAATTCATTGAATGCGTAATTCGGCTGAGGCGTTCACATAGGGTGAATTTGAATAAGTAATCTAAAATAAATTGAAATTAAACGAGAACCTAACATTTAAATCTATTACTTTTGCTCAACACTTATTTAAACATTCTCAAAAACAAATTTTAAGTGTGAAAAATTCGAATATAAGACACTAAATATAAATCAAACAGAAAGATAATAATAAACTGTCTATTAAGTATTGTACAAAGTAATCGAAGTATGTTACGTTAAGATCACGGCTCAAGCTTCACAGAAAATCCATTCAATGCGAAGTTCAGCGGAGAATAATCCCGTGTGAATTTGAATAAGTAATCTAAAATAAATTGAAACAAAACGAGAACCTACATTTAAATCTGTTAGTTCAGCTAAACAGTTATTTAAAAATTCCCTAAAACATATTTATGATGTGTGTAAAATATAAAAGAAACGAGCTTTCAATGCAGCATAATCTCATTGCTATTTAGAAGTCAAATGGATAAGTTTATTATGTATGAGGGATACTAACGTTGCCAATAGCAAGGAAGCAGGTGTAGTTAAAAGACATGATTTAAATACAAGCGAGAACTAAGCGACTATTCACCCGCCATGGGAAATTAATTCATAGTAGGAGAAGAAAATTCACCTTTGGTAAACATTCAAGATCGCGCATATGCTACAAATTAGGGAATTATCACTGTATATATTATCGAGTATAACCCTGGGTCCCTGGTGAAATAACCCGCTCTCTATACAAATTAACGCCGTACTTTACAATATATATAAGAGTATCCATCGAAGGATACCACGAGTATATCAAACACGGGTGTAGTTGAAAGAGATCATTTAAACACGAGCGAGAACTAAACCTGAAGAGTGATCTACGATACCACGCGGTGATATACGCTGATACGGCTGAACTACGTTACCGACAAATCTATATTTTTTACCTTTTCTATAGTTTAAAAGTAAAAAAGTTGTAGTTTTATGATTTTTCCTAAATTGAAACATCTCAATGAATGTCCATGCCAAATTTCAAGTCTCTATCTTAAACGGTCGCTTCAGGAATTTAAGATCATCAGTGAGTCAGTCAGTTACACATGGGGCTGTATATAATATGGACTCGCCTACGGCTCGATGGGGCTTCGCCCCATGCCCCTTGGGGGTTGCCCTAAATTCGTAAATTAATAAGAAGTCAAATTGTTAAACAGGTTAGTTCCAACCGAAGAACGAGTCAATTTAAGATCATCAGTGAGTGAGTAAGTCAGTCAGTCAGTTACACATGGGGCTGTATATATTATGTAAATATTCTAGGTGTTATGCTTGATGGAGGGTCCAACCCAATAATTGGTAGCCCCAATTCCGTAAATTACTGTCAAAACCTCATACAATGAACAGGCTAGTTGAGGGCTCAACTCCAACGACAGTAACAGAAGCCGCCAATACACACTACTCACAATAAATAATACAGTAATAAGCTTTTAAATTTGCCCACGGCTCATGGTTTAATCCCACTCCCTAGCTTCCCTTAGTTCATTAAAAAATATAATGGAGTTGTGAAATATTAATGAACTATGTAAATAGTTATGCTCAAAAGTTGTTGTGTAAAAATTAGGAGATACGATTATGATTGCACATGATTGAGGTAATCGCTGTATTCTGAAAAGATAAAAGTGGAATAAAATTATAAGTTTATATAGAGGATCGTTGTATGTATTAGAAGAAAAAAGGCACAAAATCAAGATATTTGAAATTTAAAAAAAATGGTTTAGGCTAAGATGCTTCAGTTCCGCCACGGGGTGGCCAAGAAACGCAGAAATCATATAGGTACCATATAGAGAAACGATAACAATTTTATCATTCAAAATCAGCAATTATTAATTTAACAGTTTTAAATGTTATATACATATTACTTTAGAAAATTAATAAAAATAGAGCCCTTGTAGTATGTAATAGCTCACAGGGTATAAAGTACTATAATCATGAAGTCTTAAAGTCTTTATATAGTCTTAAAATGAAGAAAATTGCAACTTAAGAACCATAAAATCGGCGTACATTATGCATTTTCAACCAATGGTAGTAAAAAAACCAATTGTGAAATAATAGCCAAAAAAGGATTATTGATTAAATTAAAATATACTGAAAGAGTTACAATAATTGATAAGCATAGAATAGTTTTCAATTACAACAATAATAGGGTTAATCGAGACTTTGTGTGAGAGCACTGCATTGAGGAAGTTTGACGGACAAAGTGGCAGCGAGAAAAATTACTATTGAGTTTAATTCAATTGGTTAGTTTAATATTTCTCAGCCTGATGGGTCATCAGATATGTAGATGGTCTTAAAAAAACGTAGGAAGTAGGTAAATGTTAGCGAAGGTAAGAATGGAAAGTTCAATTGTTCTATAACTTAATATGTTCAATCGATTCCTAAACTAAAATCTAAGCCTGATTGGACAGCAGCAAATAGGTCAAAGACCGGATGTCAGACGTGTTGGGACACGTTCAACTCTTCAAAGTAAAACTGTACCAGAACTATCAACTGAAGCGCTATATTCAATCTGGGGATTCATATAGAGAGACAGCATACAAATAGTAGAAAATTAAGTTAAAATTACTGTATTAGGTAATTTTTGTGCGAAAATCTACAAGAAATTTTCCAGCATGAGAAAACTAAAGTCTAGAAAATGTATTAAGACCTAATATATTTTTAGCAATTAATATAGAAATCAAAGCGGACATCACCTGAATGTAAAGATACGCTTTCGATTCAGTAAATTCATTTTCAATAATAACACAGCAATCAGAGGGACAACCATACTCAAACAACTGTGCGCCCAATCGAGATTAATTATCGGGAAGAGGTGTAGTTAAAAGATATCATTTAAATACAAGCGAGAACTAAGCGACTATAATAGCGCTCCAAGCGACATCTCTAAGAACCAACGTACTTCCTTACGACACCTCGTCTTTTGAGAATTATTTATGATTTGAAAGCTGAAAATTTTTAGTTTGTGGGCATTAATACTGTCAGGTCAAAGACCGGATGTCAGACGTGTTGGGACACGTTCAACTCTTCAAAGTAAAACTGTACCAGAACTATCAACTGAAGCGCTATATTCAATCTGGGGATTCATATAGAGAGACAGCATACAAATAGTAGAAAATTAAGTTAAAATTACTGTATTAGGTAATTTTTGTGCGAAAATCTACAAGAAATTTTCCAGCATGAGAAAACTAAAGTCTAGAAAATGTATTAAGACCTAATATATTTTTAGCAATTAATATAGAAATCAAAGCGGACATCACCTGAATGTAAAGATACGCTTTCGATTCAGTAAATTCATTTTCAATAATAACACAGCAATCAGAGGGACAACCATACTCAAACAACTGTGCGCCCAATCGAGATTAATTATCGGGAAGAGGTGTAGTTAAAAGATATCATTTAAATACAAGCGAGAACTAAGCGACTATAATAGCGCTCCAAGCGACATCTCTAAGAACCAACGTACTTCCTTACGACACCTCGTCTTTTGAGAATTATTTATAATTTGAAAGCTGAAAATTTTTAGTTTGTGGGCATTAATACTGTCTAGAACAATGCGAGAATTGCTGAAATAACCCGCTCTCTATGCAGAAAAACACCGTCGTCTAATCAAGACATTCATGCAAACGTAATTCAATAATAGTATCATACACGGGTGTAATTGAAAGAGATCATTTAAACATGAGCGAGAACTAAACCTGCAAAGTGATCTACGATACCACGCGGTGATATACGCTGATACGGCTGAACTACGTTACCGACAAATCTATATTTTTAACCTTTTTTATAGTTTAAAAGTAAAAAAGTTGTAGTTTTATGATTTTCCCTAAATTGAAACATCTCAAAGAATGTCCATGCCAAATTTCAAGTCTCTATCTTAAACGGTCGCTTCAGGACTTTAAGATCATCAGTGAGTCAGTCAGTTACACATGGGGCTGTATATATTATAGACTCGCCTACGGCTCGATGGGGGCTCCACCCCCATGCCCCCTTAGGGGTTGCCCTAAATTTGTAGAATAATTTAAAGTCAAGTATTGAACAGGCTAGTTCCACCAACTAACTGGACAGCGAAGACAGTAACAAAACGGGCTAATACGCACTACTCACAATCAATTATAATAATAACAATAGTATCCTTTGAAAATATTTCACGGGGCTCAGCCCCCATGCCCCCTAGTTGATTTTACTAATTTCGTTAATCATTCACAAAGTCTCAAATAATGAACTGTCTAGTTCCACCAAATTACGTGTAACTCTACTACAAAAATGTGTGATACTAACTCCTCCACGTTACCAACCACTTGGTCTGGAAAGTCAACGATTTTAGATGCGGCACAGAAAAATTGCAATGGGGCAAAATTAATCAAAATTAAGTATCTTTAAATTAAATTTTCATAGATAAAAAAATGTAAAGTGCCCACTATAGCAAAACAATAATGCTAAAAAATAGAAAATAATTGATTATGAGAAAATAACTATTAAAATAATAAAATAATCAAGGTATAATAATGCCTAAACTAAAGAAATTGAAAGTAACACTTAAACCAAATCTAGCATCGCCAACCACGATATTAACAGAATCGGAAAATAAAAACTAATAAAAATCGAAGTTTTGAAAAGTTAAGTTATTAATTTACTTGTAACTCTACTAAAATGTGTGATGCTAACTATTCCACGTTACCAACTACTTAGTCTGAAACGTCAACGAGTTAACATGCGTCACATTAAAATTGCAATGGGTCACGATTATTCCAAAATAAGTATTTTTAAATGAGATTTTCGTACATTTAAAAAATAATGTAATATGCCCATTAGAGTAAAACAATAATGCTAAAAAATATAAAATAACCAATAAGAAGTGTGAAAATTAATATTAAAATAATAAAAAAAAATCAAAATATGCTAGTTAATAAACTTAAGAAATTAAAAGTACAATTTGAACTAAATATAGTATCGCCAACCACGATATTAAAAGAATCGGCTTATACAAACTAATTAAAAATAAAAACTTGTAAATTTCAGGATATATAAGAAAAACGTTTAAATTACTGAAATAGCAAATAACATTCAAGTCAATAAGCGAAAACAAGAATTAAATAACATGAAAACAAAATCATAGGAAATAATAAAAACGGGATAGATCCGCAAAAAAACCCTACTATTACAAACTACTAATTTTAAGAATATAAAATCTAGACCTGTGAAATAATAATTTATTCATAAAACCTGTTAGTTTTGTTCAATAGCCGTTTAAAAATTCTTAAAAACATATTTTAAGTGTGTATTAAAATAAAAAAAAAAAAAAAACTGAATATAAATAATGGAGAAAGATAATAATTAACCGTATATTAAGTATGGTACTAAGTAATAGAAGTATATAACGTTAAGATCACGGCACGAGCTACACAGAAAATTCATTGAATGCGAGATTCGGCTGAGAGGTTCACATGGGGTGAATTTGAATAAGTAATCTAAAATAAATTGAAATGAAACGAGAACCTCTGTTCTTTCTCATCAACAATTATTTAAACATTCTTAAAAACAAATCTTAAGTGTGAAAAAATCTAATATAAGACACTGAACATAAATCAAACAGAAAGATAATAATTAACTGTCTATTAAGTATTGTACAAAGTAATCGAAGTATGTTACGTTAAGATCACGGCTCAAGCTTCACAGAAAATCCATTCAATGCGAAATTCGGCCGGGAGAATAATCCCGTGTGAATTTGAATAAGTAATCTAAAATAAATTGAAACAAAACGAGAACATAACACTTAAATCTGTTAGTTGTGCTCAACAGTTATTTAAAAATTCCCAAAGACATATTTATGATGTGCGTAAAAATATAAAAGAAACGAGCTTATAATGCAGCACAATGTCATTGCTATTTTGAAGTCAAGTGGATAACGGTTTGTTAAATATGAGGGAAACTAACGTTACCAACAGCAAGAAAGCAGGTGTAGTTAAAAGACATGATTTAAATACAAGCGAGAACTAAGCGACTATTCACCCGCCATGGGAATTAAATCCATAGTAGGAGAAGAAAATTCACCTTTGGTAAACATTCAAGATAGCGCATATGCTACATTGGCTACAAATTAGGCAATATCACTGTATATATCGTTACGAGTATGACCCTGGGTCCCTGGTGAAATGACCTGCTCTCAATGCAGCAAAACACCGTAGTTCATATTAATTTAGGGTTTATTCATCGAAAGATACAATGTTTGTATCAAACACGGGTGTAGTTGAAAGAGATCATTTAAACACGAGCGAGAACTAAACCTGCAAAGTGATCTACGATACCACGCGGTGATATACGCTGATACGGCTGAACTACGTTACCGACAAATCAATATTTTTTACCTTTTTTATAGTTTAAAAGTAAAAAAGTTGTAGTTTTATGATTTTCCCTAAATTGAAACATCTCAAAGAATGTCCATGCCAAATTTCAAGTCTCTATCTTAAACGGTCGCTTCAGGACTTTAAGATCATCAGTGAGTCAGTCAGTTACACATGGGGCTGTATATATTATAGATTTACTGATTACAAATAGTATAGGGACTTAATAACATACACTAATAATTAATAATGCATGCACTATTAGGTTGTGATAGTTCTCAGTTGTATGTCATTGGAAAAGGTCAAGGTTTTAAAGTATTATAAAAGAATCATCTCATTAGTCGATGCTCCAAAGTATTTAACAGCCCCACTTCTGAAAAATCCGACATATTTTCTGTTGGAGGAGAAGCATTTGTTTGTTTGTTCGGTGGGAAATCTTCTGATATCCTCGATGATCTTAGATACACACGTTTCAGTTCTAAAGCTGCAAGCAGACGAACCACGCAAGCAGTTTAACCTAAGACACTGCCACCAACATCCGCAGCTGCCAAGTACCACATTTTAAGAGTTTATTTTCAAGTCCAAGAATGGAATGGAAACAAGTCATTATCTCTTTTGGAATGGGGTTGGAGGTTAAATGCTGGACATTTACATCCTATAATGACAAATTTGAATCCAGGTCCTTCAAAAATATTAAATTTCATCAGATGCAACTGTAAGGTAGACTGTAGATCTTCTCGTTGTACCTGCAAACTATACGGTCTAGAATGCATAAATGCTTGCGGGGAATGTCAGGGTATTTTATGTAGGAAATTCCATTGATATTGAGGTTGGAGAAGAAAACAACGATGACATATAAAATGAAGTATGATCACCAATGAAACAATTATATCAATGATAGACTATGTTATTCAAAAACTTTTAAAATGTAATAATATCAAATGCAGTGTAATTATACTTGTAATAGTTATATGTTGTATAATAACATCCTAACTACGTTATTTTATCACTGGTATCTCCTTATTTGAACTTATTTTTTAAACTAAGGATCCTGAGGTATCACTGCCCATAAATGTTTTAAGCAACATAAAAAAATTATGATACAATTTTTCATATGATGTTATTTTTTCATAGTACTGATATGATTAATATATTTGTAGGATATTTTAGTGTAATAATCGTTTCAACAATAAAACAAACACAATTATCCTATCAATGCTATAAAAAAATAAGTACTGATTCATCAACACTATTAGGGTAAGTCAAAAGTGCCCCGAATCGCTGCTACTGAATTCGAAAACTATAACTGCTGTTATACTGGCATAGCAGATGGCCCGTTGGTGCGCGCACCACCGTATGACCACCGTACGCTACCCGTATCCTTCTTTAAAATGAAACGGTACCCACCATACCAAATTTTGGATGGATTATTTTGATATTATGCATATTAGAGATATTTTTTGTAATATGTCGTAAGTGCCATGTTGTATAATAAGGCAACAGGAATACAAAAATAAGAGCGGTGCCTTCATAAATTGCAATTTTGATCACTTAAAGACTATAAAACCTATTTAAAACATCATAAAAATACATTTAAGTTATATTTATCTTTAAGGAATTTTAATGAGGATTACAACAAAATTAATTTAAATGCTCTCAGTCAATTTTAACACGTTTTAATAATAACTTTAAGAAACCTTTTATGCAGGGTGAGTTTTTAATGTCCCCCCCCCACCTATATTTTTACGCATTTCTTAAGATATTGACTCCCAACCACCACCAAACATCATTGATTAGTTTATGCTATTTACCAAAAAATGGTTCACTTTTTTGGTCGCCATCTTGGATCCGCCATATTGGACTGAACTTAATTTTTTTTAAATGTAAGGGTAGGGTTGTGACCCATCATTTCAAAGTGATTTTTTGCGAACAACAAGACCCGCAATCCGTTTTTGATTATCTGTTTTCGTTCTCGAGATATTTACAGGTTTTTTAAAACTAAATTTCAAAATAAGAAAATTCAAAAATCTCTGGTTTTATCCAATTTTTTTTCTAAATAATATCGACTTTTTATCACCAGATATCCCATAATTTAAAAGTAATTCATTTTTATGGGTATTAAATTTTTGGCCGCCATCTTTGATCCGCCATCTTGGAATGAAATTAAAATTTTTAACTGTAAAGGTAGGGTTGTGACCCATCATTTTAAATGTATTTAATGCGTTTAGTACGTTGCCGCAACCCGTTTTTCATTATTTGTTTTCGTTCTAAAAATATTAGCGATTTTGTAAAATAAAATTAATATTTGTACAAAATACCCTAATATCTTTAGAACGAAAAGAGATAATGAAAAACAGATTGCGGCAATGTACTAAACACAAAAAAATACTTTAAAATGATGGGTCACAAACTACCTTTACATCTAAAATATTTAATTTCATTCCAAGATGGCGGATCCAAGATGGCGGCCAAAAGTTTAAGTCCCATCAAAATGAAGTACTTTTAAATTATGGAATATCTGGTGATAAAAAGTCGATATTATTTAGAAAAAATTGGATAAAACCAGAGATTTTTGAGATTTTGAAATTTAGTTTTAAAAATCCTGTAATATCTCGGGAACGAAAACAGATAATCAAAAACGGATTGCGGCGTTTTGTTCTACGCAAAAAATAACTTTGAAATGATGGGTCACAACCCTACCCTTACATTAAAAAAAATTAAGTTCAGTCCAATATGGCGGATCCAAGATGGCGGCCAAAAAAGTGAACCATACCAAAAAATAGTATAAAATAATCAATGATGTTTGGTGGTGGTTGGGAGTCAATATCTTTAAAAATGCGGAAAAAATTAGGGGGGGGGGCATTAAAAACTCACCCTGTATATCCAAAATGGCGGATAGTTTTATCCAAAATGGCGAGTTTCCGTTAGTCCGATTTTGTCCGATTTTTTATATGCTATATGAGACGCCTTTACGACCATTATGTCATAACTTTCATTTCTATTGCAATTTGTTTGACCTTTTTCAATAAATTTCCTGGACTACACTGCTAACAATCCAACCAATCGCAATCACTAAAAATGTGTACAGCTGTTTAATATCTCCATGTCACTTTAAGCCAATGTTTTGATTTTTCGTAAACAAATATTCTTGTTTTGACGTTTGAGATGTAAAAAGAAGCGCTTGCAACGGCGACGAGGTGAAGTAACATATTCATCAGCGCTATTTTCTACTCTGAATTTCAAGGGCGAAATTAAAATAACATATGATTTTGAAGAAAATAGGGGAATTAAGAACGATATTAAGGGGATTCCCCTTATGGTGGGAAATAAAATTTTGTCTTTCGACCGCACATTAATTTTGAACGGGGTATAACCCATTTTGTGGATATTTTGTCTGATAAGACATTTTGAGATATTACATAAACCTATTACTGTATTTTTATGAAATAACTCTGTTGTTATGAAATAACTTGTAAAATTGTTTACAATAAGAATATTAGTAGTTTATTGTATTAATTTTGTCATGTCAAAGAAGGTTATGTGCATCATTGTTGTAAATCCATATTAAGTTTTCAGTATTGGGTCAACATCCACTTTTTACTGGACAGAGAGTAAATTTGTTGTAAATTATATGTTTTTAGTGTAATTCCTTTTATAATGTATATTAAAATAATATTGTCGTGTCATTATTTATATTTCATTGAATAATAAATGATACATTTCAATTAGTTTAGATTTTTTTACTTTATTTCCTTCAAAATAATGCTATATAATCAAATATTGACTGTCTGTGTTGATGTGAGTGTATGATAATAATTAACTGACTATGAGTTATTGATGTTGAGTTCCACAAAAAAAACCTTTCTTGATAAAGTTTATCATGTTTAAAGTCTGATCATCCATTGTTATCAATAGCCTTCCCGCTCAGAAGAAACCTGAGAACTGTACAACATTACCGGTTTAAAATTAATAAATAATTAGTTACAAATACTTCTTTTAGACTAATCTTTTGTATGCTTTTCTATGTTTGTGTCAACTTAAGAACAAGTACACACAAAGTGTGTCCAGAGAGTTTGTTTTACACCCTGTATATATTATCAGGAGTATACCGCTGTCCTTAACACCATGAAAATAAAAAAAGTTCGGTGTTGTAATAAAATTGCAATAAAATCGCTACTTCAAATGAGCTTCTTTTCTTACTGCAAAACTAGTTGAAAAATCTTTTTATACTAAATATGTTTAATACTGATTCAAAAACATTAGTCGGAATCAATAACAAAAAAGGCTTGCAGTGCACACCGTTGGCGCTTGTATACTTGGATATATAAGTATTGCAAAAATACTTGTTTCCTTAGATTGATAACAGGTATGAAACATATAAATCGGAAGAGATGCAATTTGAAAATAGTTAAAGTTTGATTTGTTTTGAGAAACCCAACAATACAACAAAGAGGTGAGATATCTACTAAGTAGAGTGAATGAGCTGTCTTTGAAGAAAGTGAGCAAAGCAAACAAGCTTACCCTGGAAATAAATTACAGTTTATCAACATTGGCTTACTCTTGTGGCTGTCTTACATTTATTATAGATATGTATGTGTCCCTAGACACGATAACTCTCGTAAAAATGGTCCGATCGAGACCAAATTTAATAGAGATGTGTAATCCTACGTTTATTCGGATGAGTTCGTAAACCAAACATATCGATCCACAGGAAATGGTAGTTTTGGGGCGTTTTGTACCCCAAAAATGTTTTTTTTTGCATTTTTCACATGTAATTATAACAAATTTTAAAATTTTATTTTGATTATTGGATTTAGCTCAAAAAAACACACAATTTAGTATTTTGAAGCTTTGCTCTATCTCCATTGGTTACCGAGATATTACAAAGTCTAAAGACAGTACATTGTATATTGGAGCTCCAATGTTAATCTTATGGAGAATTGGGATGTGTTAATATTTCACTTATTAACCAATATTTTTCGATGAAACTTGGAATTCAGCTTCATTTGATTGAGATTCATCCATTTATGGTAAAAAATCTTGTTTTTTGTGCTTATCATGGCAGCAAACCTGCATACTCTTTTCCCACGCTAATCATATGGAGAATAGACAAACTTCTTTAGCAATGGACAGATATTGATGAAACTTAGTATATGGCTTCATATGGTCGAAATAATTTTTTTATGTTAAAAACCTACTTTTAGTGTTCCTCATGGCTGCATACCTGCATACTCTCCCTATGTTTATCATAAGGAGAATAGACATTTATTTCCCTATTTATGAGCAAGTGATTTTATTTGGTTTACGGGTTTATGGGGTCAAAATTAATATTACTAATTTGGAAATTCGCTGAGTACGCAGGTCTGCTGCGACGGGGGGTATTTATTGGTTAAATCACCTCGAACGGGGAGGAGTGCAAAAAAAATGAAAAAGGAAACAGCAATCAAACTAATAAATAGTGGTCCGTGCCTGGTAGTTGAGTAACTACGTGGTAGTCTTGTAGAAAAAAAAGAAAAAACATGAAAATGTTTAGAAGTAATACCAAGTGTAAATAATGTATTGGTGACGAGACCCGAAGGTTGTAACGATTGTTTGTTGTCAATTTGTTTTGTTATACTTTCCTGGTCTTAATTAAGGGAATATAAAGGGATAGGTTTCAATGGTTGCTGAAACACGCCACGTTAGAAATAAGTGATTAAACCCCTCCAGTAGGCGCGCCAACGCTTATTACGTGAATAGGCGCATGGGGTACAGTTGTACCCCACTTTGCATGTATATTTTTATTTATGACTCATTTATTTTTTTAAACATTTTAAGAGTTTAAATGTATTCTTTAATCATTACAGATTCAAAATAAGAAGTTATTATGTCAACCGGTACCAATAGTTGTTAGGAAAAATTATTTTTTAACAAATCACTTTTTTTAGGAAATTTTATGCGTATATTTTAACTCAATATTACTAATAAAAATTTCAAGGTAACATACAAGTTCAAACGTTGAGTTTGATTCACTTATTTATTGTTCACACAAAATTATAAGTGTTACGCATGTATTCCATTTTTTAGAACTACAAAAAAAGAAAGTACCAAATAAGGACATATTGTGATAGAACTACTAATGTCTACAAACATGACAAACAGTTGAAGAATGCTCATTGCAAACTTTTAGTCCACACTTCTCACAGTTCTTCCTTGATTTTCTATCAAGAGCCCTGGGACATAAATGGCAGCGACCCACAGTGTTGGTCTGTTGGTGAGCTCGCTGTTGAAGGGTTTCTTGTCGGATTCCAAGAAGCTCCCTTCCTATAGTCTTTAGTTGCACTGGGAGACTGGCGATTTGTACTCTGGTTGCAATTTGGGGCTTTATCAGTTCCCAGGCGACTTTTTGGATGAATTCTCTCCTTGGCATAGATTCCGATGCAGGTTTGTTAAACTTGCATATGCATAAAGCATTTATTGCTGAGATGTTCAGAAGATCAAAGAATATGACAAGTGGCCATCGCCTGGTGTAGCGTGCAACGTTGCACACATTTGGTCAACGACATCTACACCAACTTTAGTTTTATTATAAAATGTGACTATTTCTGGTTTTAATTCCGGTCCAGTGTCCTCGTCGATTTTGCTGTCACGGTGCATTGTTGAGAGCAAGATTACTGATTTCTTAGGTTTTGGGCAGTAGGAAACAATAGTTTTCTTTCTATGGAATGCGAAAAGAGAAGATTTAGGTTGTCTTTCTGGGTTAGGTCTTAGCTCATGTGGGACCCCAAGTCTTGTAGATTTTATTGTGCCAACCAATGTTAGTTTCTTTTCTTCCAATAGTTTTTCTGCTAGAGGGATTGACGTAAACCAATTGTCCGTAATTATGTTACGGTTTGTGTTACAGATAGGCTCGACAATCCTTAGAGTAACTTCATCTGAAGAGTTTGATAACTTGTAAGGGCCTTCAGGTTGATTACCAGCGTAAACTTCAAGATTTTCTGTGTACATTGTTTTTGCACACACTAGAGCATATATCTTGATGCCATACCTGGCGGGTTTTTTGGGCATGTACATCCTAAATGGACAATAACCACGAAATGCCACTAACTGCTCGTCAACAGTACAGTATTCACTTGGAGTGAAAAGACTCTGAAACTTTTGTATCAGCACTTCAAAATGCTCTCGGATAGGGGCAACGCCAGATCCGAAAGAATTTTCCCAAATATGTTTAGTTTTCTTCCTATTACTTCCCAGAGTTCCAGAAAGTAGCAAGATGCCAAAAAAAAAACTTTGATCTCATTTTCATCTGCATTTCTGGCATCCCTATCCCTTTCAAATCTGTCTTTTATTAGGTTGATGTAAATATTGGTTGAAGTAACGATAATTTTGATTACTGTGTCATCTATAAATAAACGAAAACAATCACTTTCACAAGTTTGGTTTTTGGCATCACCTTTAGGCCCTGGAAGTCTTACAACTATATTTTCTGCCCGAGTACGTACATTTCTAGGTTGCCTAGGAACTTTTTTCCACTTCAAAATATTTTTATTTTTGCCTCTTACCATATATAGATCCGCAAGGGGAATGTCATCATCGTATTCACTTCCACTGGCACTTTCCACCTCACTTTCTACTCGAACATTGGCGATTTCAACAATCTGGTTGTCCATAATATCCTCAGTGTCAGAGTCATGGTCCTCAACCTCCACATTATCTTCTTCGCCGTCTTCACTATCATTATTGACAAAATCATCTTCATCTGAAGACTCGGCCGTCAAAAGTTCATAAATAAACGATTCGTCACCTATACGTTGTCGCTTTGCCATGTTGATACGCAGTTAGGCGCGCGGGGTACAGATGTACCCCAAGACACTTTGAACGCAAACAACACAGTAAACCTACCCCGACGGTGCTCCGTCACACACTGACCTTGAAGCTCAAGGACCGGTTTGAAGGTACAGTGGCGCTGCGCGCTGGCGGACAGTGCGGGAAAAAGTTAAAAAAAAAAAAAAAAAAAAAAAAAAAAAAAAACGTTATGGGGTGGAATTATACCCCGCGGGCCAAATGGAGGGTTAATTGTAACGCCTCGCCTCGGTCCTGGTAAAAATTATATTCCGCGTCATAATGGACTATTTGTTTTAATTGTCGAAGACCCACAAAAATTAAATTGTGCAAATTGCAAAATTCGAGTCGGTGAGTTAACGTACATCGAACCTGCGGGGGCGGTAACTAGAGTCTTGATTGGAGAATACCGCCACGAGCCCTTCGCGGTGGTGGAGCGGAGGGAAGGGGGGAGCCACTGGATTTGGTCCCAGCCGACCGTCTGCAAGGGGGAACAACTGAATTTGGCCCCAGCCCCCTTGGAGTTGCTGACGAGGCGGGAGCGATGCGGGATAGAGTTTCGGTGCTTCCCACACATATTGCCCCTACCAACTGGCTGTTCTGTAAAGCTCTGAAGAAACGAAGGAGCTTAACCAATGCGTCCTATGGGATGCGGGTTTTTCTTTACATTGCTTTCTTTTCCACTACGCAACTCTGCGTCGCGCTTCCTTGTCGAAGTACTAACTAATACAAATATGAGTACTTGAGACCTCGGGGGCGAAGGATCCTAAATTCGAGTGGAAAGGGTTAACCATCTTAGGGCATAACCATCCTAAATATTAACTTACAAAAACTGTTGAAAATAACAAAGTTGTTAAAAATACTGCCCTCAGGTCTTAGGTTTCATCTTCCACATCGAAATCCAGCGGAGCACAATATCCGTCGATGTCATCCACGACGGATCGATCGCCATTGAGTGATTGGTAAAAACCTTTTGCATCACTCGGTATTAAATGCAATATTGACTTCAGGTCTTTCAGCTTTGGTGCAGCGATTTCTTTTCCTGTTGGCCATAAGGGAATCAGCGAATCCTTAAAACTCAACTGAGCATCAGTAGATTTACGTCCCTTTGTTGGTTTTCTCTCAATGTTGATGACATCGTACGTCGATGTAAAATCTGTTCTACAAAATATCTTCATCGGTTCTTCTTTTTTCAGCTGGATCTCTCGGAACTTCAACCAACTTATTTTCTTCGGGCTTTCTTCATCTGTTCGTTTTTTATTCACGATTTTTTTTTTCTAAGTCTGCAGTCCCAATAAAATCTGTTGCTTCCATTTTACTAACACAGAAAGGTTTCTTTCTTCTACAATTTTTGATCACCTCTATGTAATCTTGAGGCAAGTACAATCTCTGTACATGTTTTAGTGCCGATTCTATATCAGAAAAATCTGCATCATTCGGCAGGAAGCTATGTCCTGGCATTAAAAACTTCAAAGTTACTTTTTTTAAGGAAGGATGGGCCTCAAGACAAGCTTTAAGTATCAGGACAATTTTCACGTTACGGTTTTGTCCACCGCAGGAATCGCTCCAGAGGACCAAGTCCTCTGTCTCTCTTCCTACGTGGTGTTCTATGTGTTTGAGAAGGCAGGAACCAATCTCCTGTGCCCCTCTCCCTGCTTCACCCTCTGTCCACACATAACAAACCCCCGCCCAGTTCCCAGTGAATGTACACCTGCATTATAAAACCAGAGTTGCCTCTTGTAGAAAATTACATTTGTAGGGATTCGAGGCAGAGGGAGTGTTTTCTCTAAATCGAAAGTAAGGCATTCAAGTTTATTATTTTGCTGGGCTTGTTTACCGTCTTCTTTTAGCTGTTGTCTAGCTTCATTAGCCAAGTCTAAATGTTTGTTATGCTGCTCTTGTAATTCAATTTTCTCTTCTACAGTTGCAGATTTTATTTTAGCTGCAAAACTATCGCAAGTGCTGCATGTGTCTTTGTTGAGCGTTTTAAATTTCAAATTGAAGTACTTTAGGAATATTTTTCTATAAGAAGAAAAGCTTACAGCATCGATTTTTTTTATTATTTCTTTCTTTTCTTCTTTATTTGCGCAGTTGAACTGCCTTATATTGTATTCCTTTTGAAGGGAACAATTTTCAATTTTTTCTTCAATATACTTGTCGTACATTTTTTGCAGTGTCATTTCGGGTGGCAAAAAATCACAGTCATTGTTTTCTCTTCTATAATGGGACTTATACTTAGGGATTTTGTTTATTTGATCTTTAACATAATTTATTTGGTCATCAGTTAACTGGTTTTTACCTCCTTGATCATGTCCTCGTCTGTCTTCCAACACATTTGACCTCATTTTAACAAGCGCTGTATTCACCCTTTTTGAAGAAATTCTGAGAGTAGATATAAACATTTGTCGACAAACAGGTATATTTCGTAATTTATAAACCCTCGAAAAATTTCTCTTGGTTGTATTTCTACCATAGGAACGTTTTTTTTCGTCTTCTTTAACACATGATGTTATGTACAGGTTTTGGGCATTGTAGTCAGCCATTCCCCAAAATTTATCATATTCTGATCTTCTAATTTCTTCACTTACACTATTATAACACTTTTGTTTGCAGGTACATTGGACATCTATAAATTGTTTTTTTTTTCTATAAGGTTCCCTTTGCTGTTGTAATATGGGAGATTGCTATTTTTCCTCTTTTTTGCGATTTCTTTGTTTTGTTCTGGAAATTTTCTTTTTCTTCCCCTTGCTTTTCTTTTATTAATCTCACTAACATTGTTAGTAATTGTTGTAACTTCTAATCCGTTGATGGTAGTTTCTTCATGATTAATATTTTCAAAATTTCCTTCACTTTTGTCTGAATCACTTTCACTTTTGTCTGAATGATAACTGTTGTCCAAAACTGGTGTCCAGTCAGGATCGTTATAATATGAATTTGATAATGTTTGGATCGGATTGTTAAGCTGAATGCCTTCATCATCTATTGTATTTATTAGGTCACTGTTATTTAGTAGGCCTACATCAGATAAACCAGAAATATTTAAAACAGTGTCTTGTACTTCATTTGCTAAAAGAGAGGTATTTTCAGTGCCCTCTAATTCTGTTGAAATATTATGATCTTTCACTTCAGCTGGTAAAGGTTCTTGATATATAATGTTTCCAAGTTGTAGGGCATCTAAGAATACTGGATCATCATTTGAAATTACATCAACGTTCATAATAACATTATTGCACACAGAGCCAGTGAGGTCCACAGTATCTGAAGTTGGATATTCTTCATTCCGCAGAGGAACACCTCCTGGAAAAACAAACAAAATTCAGTCATTAAATCTATCCATCTATAATATTATAAAGAAGAGTTGGCTTCTGTATGTTTGTGGCAATTGAACATGAAAAATACTGAACCGACTAGGTTGAAATTTTACACAGAGGTAGTCCTTGAACCAGTACAACATATTAGGACTATTCACTTCCTTAAAATCTACTTGGGCTACATCCCTTGTGCTTTTTACATTCATATATTTTATGCTCATTTATTGGTTTTTCACAGTTTTTATTTGGATTCCATAGAAACCATTGTTTCTTTTTCATTTACTTATCTAAATTCGCACGAAGAACAGGTAAAACAGCTAGTTTTTATAAACTAAAGTTGTGCTTTTTTTGTTTCCATACAAAATAAAGGAAAAAAGTTTAAAAACAATACCTTCAGAAAAAGTAAATTCAATTTCAGACAGAATTCATTGACATAACTCTGTGCTCATTTTACTGTATTAGACCTACTCCAAAACATATGGGCCTAGAAGTAGATCTCAAATTTAGTTATACCTTTATCAGGTGACTCAAGTAGTAGGCCTTGGTTGGATGTCTTTGATTGGCCCAATTCCTTGTCAACTGACTTTACATCAATGTTCATAATAACATTATTACACACAGAGCCAGTGAGGTCCACAGTGTCTGAAGTTGGATATTCTTCATTCCGCAGAGGAACACCATCTGAAAAAAACAAAAAGAATTCAGTCATTATTTATCTATCTATCTATAATATTATGAAGAGGTGGTTTCCGTATGTTTGTGGTATATAAACGTGAAAAATAATGAACCAACTGGGTTGAAATTTTAAACAGAGGTAGATCTTGAACTCGTACAACATTCACTTCTTAAAGTCTCCTTGGGCTACACCCTGTATATTTTTTACGTTCATATATTTTATGCTCACTTATTGGTTTTTATTTGGTTTCCATGGAGACTGCTGTTTCTTTTTCATCTAACCTAAATCTGTGCAAAGAACAGTTTAAACAGCTATTTTTATAAACTAAAGTTGATATTGTTTGGATCCATACAGGTTTAAAAAAATACATTCAGAAAAAGAAATTTTTATTTCAGACATAATTGACATAATTCTGTGCTCATTTTACTGTATTACCCTTAAGCATATAGGCCTAATAGTAGATCTCAAATTTAATTACCTTTATCAGGTGATTCAATGAGGCCTTGACTGGATGTCTTTGATTGGCCCAAGTCCTTGTCAACTGACTTTCCTGTAATAAATTCATAATATGATAATGTAAGATTTGGGCATCGGGATAATCTGTATGAACAAATCTACGGCCAACTTTTATGAACGTATCTATGTCAAACTTTCGGAATTCGTCTCCGACGTAATATTATCGATTGGTTTATTTCAACATATCGATCTAATAACCGAATAAGTAAGGTTAGGTTATGATTGGTTAGGTTATTGATCTATCGATATTAAAATAACAATATATTTCGGCGGAGACGAATAAGTTACCGAAATTCCACCGAATCTACAAACTGTTAAACGTAACGTTCAACCAAACAACTAAGCGTTTTCCTTATCTACTCTGAAAATGTTTAGGCAAACTTTCGGAATTCGTCTCCGACGTAATATATTGATTGGTTTCTTTCGATATATCGATCGAATAATTGAATATCGAAGGTCACGTTATGTTTGGGTTAGGTTATGTTTGGTTAGGTTATCGATATATCGATATTACAATAACGATATATTTCAGCGGAGACGAATACCGAAATTTCGCCAATGTTTATCAACTTTAGTTTGAAAAATATGACAAATTAAAAAAAAAATGAAATAAATCTTTCCTGTATCTATATAGGCCCACTTTCAAAGTCTAGAATTGTTTAACCTCAAAGCTACTAATAAACACAAATAAATAAATAAAGACCTCTAACCTAAAACTATAAGCTGAGAGAGAAGTTTACCTGTTTTATTCTTCGTGGCCAAATCCACCAAGTACTGTCCTCTTGACATTCTGTTTAACTAATAACTACTAACATTTTGGTAAGTAAATCGTAAATTTGGTGAAACATAACAAACAAAATCCATTTTCTACTGTAGAATAAAAACAATCTCAACTGGACAACAGCTGTTAATGTTGTACCGGTAGCACATAGAGTACAAAGCTAAACAGAACCAACCCACTTGGTTCCTTTTTGAAGAAATATTTCATAAATGTATTTGTTAAAAAATTAGGAACCAACCCACTTGGTTCTGTACTGCAAAACTGTTGTAGTACGTTTATGTAAGAACCAATCTTGGTTCCTTTCTGTTAAAACTACTAAAGCAAATACAATTTCCAGAAAAAAAAATAAAATAAAAAAAAATATTTCCAGCTGACTGAGGGTTGATTCCATTTAGCTAAATGTACAAACTAACGTAAATAATGCACTGGTGAACCAAACTCAAAAATTTTAATTTTGTGGGTTGGTTCCTTTCTGCTTAATACCGTCCATTTATTTAAAATACAGTTATAGGTTTATGTGTAATGTTTCAAAATGTTTTACCTGACAAAATATGCATAACATGAGTTTGTATACAGGGTGAGTTTTGAGTCCCTTCCCCCTATTTATTTTCTATTCAGTATAAGTTAGATGGTTTAAATTCCGCATATCTATGTTAGACCTAAATGTCTTGTTTTTCATGGGTTCATTGACTCTCCACCTCCAACGGAGGACGATACACCAGGAGTAAGCCAAGATTCTTAAATGTAAGCATTGGTTGATATGTACTTTAAATTTAAGTCTAAAAACACAGAGAACCATGCCGCAAACTCGACAAAAAAAGGAGAATCGTGTCAAAAATGGCAGGTAATCAAACTTTGCACTAAAATCATATTGCTAAAAACAAAAAGTGCAATAAATCCCGATACACTGGACCTTTTGAGGTCGGGTTTGTGTCAAATTGCTCAGAATGCAAAGCCCTTTAAAATGATGTATCATATGACGTTGGCCAATGCAGTTTCCTTGACGACTTCAACTAGGTACGTCCTAGCCTATAGATTAGCATAAAAATCACAATAACTTAATTGACACGTTGGCTACCGATGGTCGGAAATTCGGGTCGCCGGGCGCTCCCAGCAGACAGATCCTAGTACTCGATACTCTTACCACAGACCGAGTCATTGTGACAAATACTAACCCAGAGACCGAAAATTTTGTTCTGCTATTTTTATATAATTTGATGTGTATTAAAAGATTGATGTGTAATATATTTGCTAATAAAAGTTGAAAAAAATATATATATTTCAGTGCTATTTTAGCATTTTTATTGCGTCACATATGTGTGACGTTGGTCTATAGTAATATTTTTTATTATGTTTATTTGCTATAGACCGACTGTCCCACATATGTGTCATGAGTTGGATGACTGGGAAATCAATGAAAAATAGTTTTACTACACTAAAAAATACTAAAATATGCAGGACAATGTGTCACACAATAAAAAACACCATCTGGGATGTGTAGTAAACAAACACTAATGGCAACATGTGAGCAGACAAAATGGTCAACTTTGAAAATCTGTAAAAAAAAAAAAAAAAATTGAGGTCATACCCAGAGACCAAGCAACACACATGTGTGTCACACATTCCTATAGGCCGATAAACAGGTTTTAGGTCGATTCAGTGGACCAAATGGGCGTGGCGAGTCATTTAACTGAACCGTAACTGCGTCCCATATATGTGTTGTCGGTACCGGTACACTAGATTTGACCTGAGCGTCCCATATATGTGTCGTCGGTACACTGGAAACACCTTGAGCGACACATATATGTGACGCTGGTCTATATTTAAGAATTTATTTTAACATAACGTCACATATGTGTGACGTTCGGTAGCCAACGTGTTAATTAATATTCATTATGAAAAAAAAAAATATTTCTGACATCTTAAAATTTTAAATGAAATTATTTAGTTTTAACAGAGTGATTAAATCAATCTTTATCTATTATGAAGTAAAGGGATGTAACATCAAATGTCTAGTAAAACCAGGTTTACACCGAAGTTTGAAACACGAGTTGCATCTCTAAAAACATGCATTTTTGGATGAAACATTTCGCTGTTACTATAGTTTTTCAGTGTTTTAGTTGTTTCAGTGTTGAGGAACCTGATTATTCTATTCAATAGGGAAGCTAAAAAGGGGAATAAGTCTGGATCGGAGGCCGACAATGGGAAAACCAAGTGGAAGTTTTTTCAATCAATGACGTTCCTGAAGGACCAAACAATCCCCAGGATTAAAACAACTTTTATTTGAAACTACTGTTTGCAATAAAAATTTGCAACTTTTTGTTTGAAACTTCGATGTAAATGCGGCTTAAGTCATTAGTTATTATCAGTTTTAGCACAGAAACTTATTTTGTATGAATTATATGGTTTTTATTTAAACCAACTTTTTTTCTTACAAAACCCCGTGTCACTTTTACTGAGGCCTGGGGTTTAGTTAGTCTTTAGCAGGTCAAAATCAATAATATTCATAAAAATATTAAATTTTTTTAAGTCACCCTAACAATGTATCTAAAACCACATTGATTAATTTAAATCAGTTATGCCTGTTAATAATTACAAAATTATAAAACAAACATATAAAAACATTATACTAAAAGCAATAACATTTTTTGATATAATAAAACTTGTTAATCTTCATAATGTACCCTTAAGTAAAAGTAATTACACAATTATAACTTAAATATAAAACAAAAGTAGGCTCGCTAGTATGTGTAGCTTAGTGTTTAACTTATCGAGAACCTGTCAATCATTTCCTAGAAAACTGACCTCAAGAGAGTATAACCACTTCTCAACAATTAGTATAAGAAATATAATTAGAATAAACACTTAAATTCTAAGATAATCAGTTATTCTGTATTATCTTACAACTCCAAGTTTATCCAAGTTTCTTGATGTATGCAGAGCGATCAACTCAAGGAAGCCACGATTCGTAACCAAGCTCTTAAAAAATAAGCCAAAATGTTTAGGCCACACTTGGCAAACTTGCCAAAAGTTCCTCGAATTTCCTAATAAAAGTTCACATGAATATTGCATTGGCCACAGTTATAAGTGAAATAACAAGAACCTTAACTACAATGTTTGAACTAAACTATAAGTGTGGTACCTCATCTATAAAAAATATACTTCTTGAAACCATTGTGCTTCAAGAAGTAGGGCCTAATTATTTTGTTTACCTTCGGTCATAGGAAAATAGAAATATTTTTACCAAATTGTCGGTAATTTGGCCCTTATTCTGAAAATGATATTTTGTGCGGAAAACCTCGGAAAATCATATAAAATCAGAAAACCAGAAATGACTTTTTAAGTCCAAAATATGTCAAAAGGCTATTAAAAATAAATACCCCCGTCGCAGCAGACCTGCGTACTCAGCGAATTTCCAATGGAATTTTGGTATATTTTCTATTTCCCCATGAAATCCATGGGGATGAGAGTATGTAGGTTTGCCGCCATATGGGTTTTGTTGGTAAATATAAGTTAAACCCTACCTAGTGATTGTACATACCAAATTTTATAAGGCTATGGTGTTTTTTTTTATTTTCCCCATAAACCCTATAGGGGTGAGTACGTAGGTTTGCCGCCATATGGGTTTTCTAAGCAAATATAAGTTAAACGCTTCCTAATAAATGTACATACCAAATTTTATCAAGATATGTCAATAAATAAGCAAGATAGAAGGTTTTGTTGATTTCCCATAAGAATAACATGCAAAACATACTTTTTGGATTTTCTCCATAACCATTTAAGCTAGGTAAAAAATTCAAAATACTAGATTGTTTGTTTTTTTAAGCTCTTTTAAATGGTTTTAGTTAAAATTGTTGAATTTTTTAAATAAAAGTAAAAAAAGCCAAAAACCCATTTTTTAACCCTTTTGAAACCCCATAAAACCCCGTTCCCATGGTCCGATCATTCTGGTTTGCGAACTCAACCTAGTAGACGCTGGCTTACACCCCTGTACCAAATTTCATCAAAATCGGAGGTTCCGTTCAAAAGTTATCGTGTTCACGCACACACACACAAATATATATATATATATATATATATATATATATATATATATATATATATATATCAATTTGAACGAACGGTTTTTTTGGCTTCTAGGGACCTCAAAATGAAAAAGTATCATGGTCCCGGGCTTAGGTCTTACCGCGACTACTACCGTAATAGCGTATTCCCTATAGGGAAATTCGCTAAAAGAGTCTCGAGCCGATCACAAATATGTAAAACTAATTATGAACCAATTAAAAAAAATGAGGAAAAAGTGTCGAAAAAGCCATAAGATGAACTATTTTAAAGTATGGCATGTGGGTACTCAAATAATTATCAGCTTAACATCCTGGTTACTTACCCACTGACATTAATTTGACGTAAAAATACATTTTCTGTTTTTCCGATTTTGTTCAAAGGAATAGACATGTTTTAACATTATTTTTAATTTAAATTCTAAAAAAACAACAAAACAAAAGGGATTTTATTTGAAATGTTTAAGTTGGTAGCCATATTGCAAAATAGGTGCCAAATTTATAAAAGCCAAATTATTTTTTTTATGACCTTAAATATGGAGATGCGGTCCAATACTTGAAATTTCCATAACCCTTACACTTTATGAGATACTAATAGTGACCTCCTTTAGTTGATCGTCCTGTATATAAAATTGTTTAAGCATCATTTAACTCACGATGTTCTACATGTAAGTTCTCAATTTTTTTTCTAACTGGAGTGGGGGCCTTTTTTTCTTTTCTATAGTACTTACTTACTTCAATTCTGGTGGTTTGCAATGAATGTCTTTTTTTTATCAATTTTAAATTTTGCCAGAGCTCTTTGACCTTACCCCTTCCAGGTAGTTGTAAACCCAAAACAGTCTGTGGCAAGCTTTCATAAAGTTCCATTTTTTCTGGTGTTGACCATTTATTACTTTGTTTTGTAATAGAAATAGCCTCATCATCAGAACTACTTGCTGTAAATGTAAAAGTATTTTGATTCTGGAACCTTTTCATAAATTTCCTCTTTTTGTTTGGGGTTTCCCATGATGTCGGGCTAAAATCGGGATCCTCTGAAGTATCATCAGCACATGACAAATAAGATTTTGTTGATGTCTCAGCTTCTATTTTTGTTCTGTTGCTTCTAAAATCTCGTAACCTTTTCTTGTGAATTATGCTAGTACAAGGCAATTCTTGGTTTGACTCAATTTTTTTATCAACAATTGGAGAATCTTCATCCAGGAATTTCATTGGAAGGCATTGTTGACTTAAAGCAGGGCCTATGATGTGTAAGTGTACATCATCATTTGGAAGTTCATAGAATTTTTGGTGAGTCTGCAAGGTGTGGCCTAAACATTTTGGCATATGATTCTTCAGAGTAGGGTCCAGCTGGGTGACAGTGGCCCAGTAGTGCCGCAAACCATTTGCTGTGAAATGGTCAGGTTTCTTAAGATCCATTTTTGATGCTATTTGAGAGAGGATGTATGTGCCGTTGTACAAAGTTCCATCGCGTTTGCTAAATAAATATTTACTTTGTATTTTCAAGGCCTTTTTTCCATTCAAAATGGTAGCAATGGCTTTCTTAATCAATTCTGGCACTGAAATCGGCACTCTGACGTCATTTTTTGTTGCTGCCACAGTGAAGACAGACATTTTTAAGTCAGTTTCGAAGGTTTTTAATGTTTTATAACTGTCCTCCGTTGCGTAGCACACTTCACTTGGTCTTCTACTATTAAAAGCTATTAGAAAGGCAAATACATGCTTTGTTAGACTACTTAGAAGATCAGCAGAGCATTCTTTATTCACTCTTATTATTAGTTCATCTATGATCTTTGATAGTTTAGGAAAAAAGTTGTTATGTCATCTTTCAAAGGCATTTTATCTTCGGAATTCATTTTCAGTGTTTTTAAACTCTTACCGCCAAGATTATTTAATTCAATTGACCCGTCAGTATTCATTAATGATGCAAATTTGTCATGTTTGTCACGGATGAGTAATTGTTGTTCAACGGATAATTCTCTATTTTTAATAGCCTCTGACAAAATAATCTGATTACACATTTTCAAAGGTTTGCAAAGCCTTCTCGGGACGCTAGCTTTATCACATATGCCCGTTTCTTCATTGTATTCACTCCATTCCCTAGCAACATTGCATAACGTATTGAAGTTTGTAAAGTCAAGACAGTCAGTTAAATTTGTAATATGTACAGGGTCAACCTTCTTCATTTTTAGTAATAAAACTCCCAGAGTTCTCATCTTATTGGATACATAGTGTCTTTGTTGTGTGCTCATATGGCCTTTCAGAAATCTTCGACCAAATTCCAAAATCAAATTATCACTTGAAATTACAACTTTGATTTCATCATTTTTCATAGTACTAAGTACTTTTTTACTTACAATATCAAATTTTGAATCTATGTTGGGTAATAGCAACGAACTAGTAGTTATGCTAACACTTTGTGTTTCTTCTAACAATTTTGGTGTTGTTTCACACGTTTTTTTTATGGCTGTAAAAATATTTCTTTGAAGTTAATGCCCCACAACTTGAGCAGACAACATGTGATAGTTCAGAAATTTCATTTTTTGTCTTCTTAACAGAGATTGGGTTTCCTAATAGCCGGTTGTTAACTACCTGTTCATTAAAAGTTTGGTTGGATTTGTTTATTAGCACTTTACAAGCTTCACGCTTCCTTTCTCTAGCTCTTTTGGGGTCTGGATCAGTAATGGTGATGTATTGTTATTGTAGGTCGATATGTCTGGTTTACGAACTCATCCGAATAAACGTAGGATTACACATCTCTACCAAATTTGGTGTCGATAGGACCATTTTTACGAGAGTTATCGTGTCTAGGGACACATATATACATACACACATATATATATATATATATATATACATATATATATATACACATATATATATAAAATAATAGTAATTAACATATATATATATATATATATATATATATATATATATGTGTTAATTACTATTATTTTTGGTCTCTGCGCACCTTAAAACGAAAAAGTAACATGGTCCCGGGCTTAGTTCTTACCATGAGACCGACGGTAATAGCTTATTCCCTATGGGACATTCGCTAAAATTATCAAAAACTGTTTATCACTACATTACTCCATGACAATACATAAAAAAATGAAGACAAAAAATGATTGTCAATAATTGTTAGGCCTAATCAGTTTAAGCAGATTCTTTTAATTTCCTTATCTGGTTGCTGACCCAAGCCTTCTTTGTGGTTGGCTTTCTTCCACTTAGGACATTTTCATGTCGACGTAGTTCTTGACATTCTGAAAAAGAGGACAAATTTCCACTTGATATGTAGTCAGAAAAGGCTTTTCTCACTACTTTCTTTTCTTGTGTAATCCATCTGATCCTTCGTTTGATTGGTGTTGTAGGTGACTTCGTGGGTGTCCTTAATGTTTTCTTTGTGGGTGTTGTTGTTGTTGTGAGTGTCTTCGTAATAGATAGTTTAGACTCCAAGCTTCCTATTGGGGCAGTGGCTTTTTCTTTCAATAGGGGCTCAGACGGATCATCTGGATCTTCATCGGATTCTATTTCTTCATCCACAACTATGTCATCTATTGTTTTTCCCCTGTACTTATGGATTTCCCCCTTATTAAATGACTCAAGTACTTTAGATAGCCTAGCTGTATGTGTTACATCGCTAGTCAATCTATAGTATTCCAAATGAGTTTTTATAACGCTCGAGTGGTGTAAGGATCGAAACTCAATAACGACAACGGTTGGGAGCAAAATCAATTATAATTTATTAAGACGACGAGGTTTTAACACTTCAAATCAAAAGAATATTACTACAATATTTCCGAAAACACACTTATACAATGGATCTACAAGGGATTAACACCTAATTTGAAATATAATCGAACTTTAGAGATTTAATAATTAAAACTACACGGGACGGGGGACGAGCTACCGCGCGTAGTTACATTCGGGCCTCGACTGTCGCTTCCGACGCTGATGCCACGGGTCATCGCCTCTCCAGCCAATCACAGCGCTCCGCGCCTGGGGACCTCGGTCGAGGCCTTATGCTGACTCCAGCATTGTTACACCGTGCGAGACTAGAAATGCACGGTTCCAGCTTCATGACTTTGCTCATAATTATAATGCAATAATTAGATTTCGGTCTTTGGCGCTCGGGAGGCATTAGTTGAGGATTGACGATGTCTCCTGGTGTTATGTAGTGTCTGGTGGCCTATTTACGGGCCACCGCTGCTCACGCTGATCCTAATTATTGATTAAATTGATTACCAATAAATAACAATTTCCAGATAGGAAATGACATCTGGCCAAATTTGGCGGTTAGATGGTAGTTTTAACTACAGCGGGGTGTTACACTCCCCCGACCTTTAGACCATGCTGTCCTCAGCATGAGCATGTCGTTCTCGTTCCTTGCTGGTTCGTGTGATGTGATCATGGGATCCCAGGTGGTGTGGGGCCCAATGGGGAGGGGCCGCTGTTGAGCCTCGCCGGACCGAAATCAAATCGTGGGGACAAAATTGTGGACGCGCGCCACCGGATCGCTTTCCTTACAGGGGATTTGTACAACAACAAAAGATTTTTTTTCGACAACTGGAATTTTTCCTTTTTATAAGCAAAAGAACTGTTTCTTCATTGGAGGCCGGTTTACGTTTTATAGCTCGTCCCGAATTCCGTACGTGCAGATTTCCCTCAAATTTACAGACATAAGAAAATTGAGCACGATGCTCCTTAATAAAAGAATAAACTCAACAACATTAAACTAAATCAGAAGCAGCTTTTAAACATTCATTAAAAGTAAATCGCACATAATTACGTCCCAATGATTGGGATACTACCTACTTGATTAAACACACAAAAAAACACAAAACAGTAACCTAAGCATAAAACCCTAGCATAACATCTCTAAAATATTATACCTTTGTCAACGACCTCTTGTCGCTAAAGATAACACTGCTCTTATACAAACAACAATGAAAGACGACTCAGCACGAGTCACACACGCACGGACAGACACAGCTATTGCGTCTGTCATCACAACAAGATAAGAGACTGATGACTGCTGAAACACACCCGTGCTTATCGCTAGGACACGGCCCACGCAGGGGCGCGAGTCTACACACCTATGACATAACCACAGTTTTTGTAGTATTTATGTATTTGTATTTGTATTAGTATTAGTATCTGTTTATTTGTATTAGTTAGTACTTCGACAAGGAAGCGCGACGCAGAGTTGCGCAGTGGAAAAGAAAGCAATGTAAAGAAAAACCCGCATCCCATAGGACGCATTGATTAAGCTCCTTCGTTTCTTCAGAGCTTTACAGAACAGCCAGTTGGTAGGGGCAATATGTGTGGGAAGCACCGAAACTCTATCCCGCAGCGCTCCCGCCTCGTCAGCAACTCCAAGGGGGCTGGGGCCAAATTCAGTTGTTCCCCCTTGCAGACGGGGGGCTGGGGCCAAATCCAGTGGCTCCCCCCTTCCCTCCGCTCCACCACCGCGAAGGGCTCGTGGCGGTATTCTCCAATCAAGACTCTAGTTACCGCCCCCGCAGGTTCGATGTACGTTAACTCACCGACTCGAATTTTGCAATTTGCACAATTTAATTTTTGTGGGTCTTCGACAATTAAAAAAAATAGTCCATTATGACGCGGAATATAATTTTTACCAGGACCTGGGCGAGGCGAGGCGTTACAATTAACCCTCCAGTTGGCGCGCGGGGTACAATCCCACCCCATGACTTTTTTTTTTTTTTTGTAACTTTTTCCCGCACTGTCCGCCAGCAGTGTAAAAGCCCGGAATTGGGGGATGTCTTTAGGGCGGACATTTTGGCTTCTCTTGAACTCTCTCATCTAAAGCCATGCATTGGACATTGCTAGGTCAAAAAAGTGCATTATGCACCTTATAGTCCACTTTTTAGTTTTGGAGTGGTTAGGGCAGTACGACATGATTCTGTCCGCCAGGTCAATTCCTCCCATATTCTTGTTATAGGAATTAATCACTGCCGGTTGACAAACAGTGATATATATTTCTTTTCTTTTTTGTTCCACCTTTTTTACCTGATGTTGTGGTTCTTTGCTTTCACTGGTTGACAGCATAGATACTGGCTTGTTATCCAGCCACTTAGTGACTGCCATTTTACCATCTTCCCATACATGTAATAGACTGGAGCCCCTTTCTCTTTTCTTAAATTCCTTATCTGGGACCAAATCTGTATTTTTTGGTACTCTATTTTTCATTATGGTACCTAAACATCGAATGCCTTGGTCAAGCAATGCATCTGCTAACTTTGTAGTAGTGAAGAAGCGATCAAAATACAAAGTATGGCCAGGAACTAATGAGCGAGATAAATACATCTCTGCTGCTTCTCCAAGAGAAAATCCTTTGCTGGTTTCTTCAGGTAAAGCATTTTTTTCCTTGATACATTTTAAAATCGCAGATCACCCCATTTGGGTTTGCCAAAACAAACACTTTTTAAGTCCAACGGGGTTTGGTTTATTGGGGACGTACTGTTTCAGTGCACACTTACCTTGAATTGGCACCATCATTTCATCAACGCACAACTCTTTTTGCCGTGGTTGATTCATACAGCCTTGGAGAACTCTATCTAGTACTGGCCTTATTTTCCAAAGACGGTTAGTTTTTTCTCTTCATCTGAGAAATCATTGTCAAAAACAACTTTCAGTGATGTACGAATCACATAGAATCTATCACGGGTCATTGCACTAGCTAAACGGGGGATCCTGATTCGTTTTTCCAAGTACATTATAATCTGTGGATAGTTTAGGGATGACATCACACAGTTCATGCCAATCCAGATTTTAATCTCCTGTAACGTTAATTTTAAGCTTTTACCTGTCATGTGAATTGAAGTTAGATTTGTCTTTAAAACAATCAAATCCAAAAGTTCATCATCAAAGTACTGATAAACAAATTTATCATCGTCCCACGAGTTATCACATTCTTCTTTCTTGTAGCTTGGCTCCATCAATTTGATTTCTTCAGGTATAAATGATTTGGCAGTCCACTTTGTTTTCACTCTGACAAAGAGAGCAGAGAACTTTGGTGGCAATTGGTGAAACTACATCAACAGCAAAAATCAAACTAAAGCGAGTGGTCCAGAAAGTAAAATTTCCCCTAGCTGATTTTTAAAAACTGTGGTTTTATATAAGTACGTTCGGCAACTACGCATTAAATCTTTTAAAATAAATCAGTACTTAGGCAAGTAATGATATTTTGTCTTATGTAAGGACATTAGGTATTTAGTGTTAAAATTAAATAAAAATTACAGGACTCAGGAGGTTAAGGCAGCTAATTTAATTTCTACTTTCTTTGCACTTTTTATAACCGATGAACTTGAACTTTCCACTGTCGTTGAAATGTGTTTATTGGACTTGATTTCACTTGCCAATTTTACATGTTTAGCAGACTTAGCATGTCTAACCAAATCACTTTTTCTAGCCATCCTTTAAATAGGTCACTGAGCCATTTTGTACAAATTTTGGTTTGCTATGGTTGTAAGTAGTTTTACCCTTAGTAGGCTTTGATTTATTTTTCTGGATGAGGATTTAGGCCTAACGGATGAAGAAAATTGAGGTAGGCCCTAACCTATTTCTTCTGCACGACTCAAATTAGGGTCATCCACATCTATGGAGTCGTCGACGTTATTTTTAATAGGTTATTTGACTTACCAAGCCTACTTTGAAGGCCTTGTTCAGCAATTGTCAGTTCATGGCTGGGTCCAGGTGTTGATTCAATTATACCTGAAACGGAAGATCCAGGTCCACTTGTATGGGCCTAAGTGTTGCAGTGACATCAGAAGTCGGGTGTTTCTTTTTAATAACAAACTTATCCGTTCTTGGTTTTTAATATAAAAAAACAAAGTCTACAGGTCACTATAATTACTAATCAACTATTCCACAATCAAGTTAAACTAAGTCCACCTCTAAACCCATATGATTATTAATTAGCTCTACGATAAACAATAGCTAAAAGCACAACCCTACAAGTTATTTTCAAATGAATGTTATCATGTTAGATCAAATGTTTTGAAATTAGGCCTGAGTTTCTTCTACAGTAATTGTGTTTTTGGTATCTTTCTATTCAATGGAAATCTTTTTACTATAAATGGGAATTAATATTAACTAGGGATCGCCTCTTGATCGAAATTCGATCAAAATTTCAGTTGATCTGGACCCAAGAAGCTTAAAAACATTTTAGAACTAAAACATCTGTTCTTCCTAATTTTCTAGCATTTGTTTTGCAACAGCTGTCTTATGATTCATTCAATTTTTTTTCTCCATAAGATTAACATTGGAACTTTAAAAGCCTGTAGGGCGTAGCCCTGGAGTACGATGTGCATTAGAATGTGATTCTGCTCATCTACATGACTATACCTTTCTAACGGTATGCGCAGATTAATTTGTCCTACGATGCACACGAGCTGAGAAAAAAGGAGGAAATTAAACATGCTTGCGTATTAATATATAGATTATAACAGAATTTTTAAACTTTTATTCTATATTTTACATGTAGATATTTGCACAATATTTCACAGATGTATTTTGATTTATTTAGTACTCAAACAGTAGTTCAGTCTTTTTTTATTATTTTAACATTCTTTTCTTTATTTCTTCATTCATCTTCCTTCATTGTCTTTCTTCGTTCTTCTTTCCTTATATTTCTTTTTTCATGAAAATTAGGTCTATCAAATTAGTTTAGGACCAGTCGCTTTTTACTTTTTTACTCTAAATTTCCCGACTTTTGTCTCCATCCATTTCTTTGGTCTTGATCATCATCATTCTCTTCATAGTATTGAAATCTCAAGTGGATACGGATAACTTTATTCGAAATTCATATTATGCTAGTAAAGCTAAGCTTAAAATGTATATAAGCTTATTCAATTTTTACTTCTATCCCCATACTTCCTACTGAAGGAATTTTGTAGTGTCCCCAAGGCAATATACTAATTCCTTTACTTAAAATGTATCGTCTATCGTCGTAAGCTGATAATGCAATCTTATTTAGCTTTACAATGTATAAGTCATGTTTAGAACTCCTAATCATATGGCTTGGGCAGTATTTGTCAATTTGGGTTTTCAGACAGTCAATGTAGTCCTGGAAGGTGTTACTCTTTTTTACAATAGCTTTACTAACTCCTTTCGATTTTTTATGAAACTGTCATTTTCCGACCAACTTGCATACATTTTAGATCTTAGCCGTATGTGCTCGAACATAATTTTTCCATTTCGTTCATCCTTGAACTTTCCTATGACCTTCGTATTAGTGTTACTGAAACATGGGTGATTTGGTGGATAGTCACTTGTATAAAAAAATCTAACATCTTCTTCATGTCTTCATAAAAATCTTCGGTCTGTAAATGATAGGTGAGACTATCTGTATATTGCAATTTAGCTTTGTCCATGTACCGGGCCTTTATAACTTTGTAGTGAAAATCATACATTAACGATTAGATACGTCTAAAATACTGATTCCAACAAAGATTGGTTTATTGAAGAAGAGTTTGGTCTTACTCATATAAACTGCTGCCAAATTTTCAGTGAAAATAGTTCTTCTTTTAGAATAAGGTTGTGCCAACTACTTATCAACCTGTTTCTCATGAGTCGCTAATATTATATCAACACGATTTCTCCATAGTCTTTCTAAGGACGGAATTATTCATGAGTGCGAAAAAGTCCTTTTCAAAATTATTTGTGGGCATGGTTTTCATATTAGTATTTAGATCAATATAAGGTTTCATCCAGTTGCTTTGAGAGAAACTGATTGCTTTATGAATTTTTCTTAGTTTTAGACCATTTTAAAGATAGAGGTATTGCTTTAAGTTCCGAAAGTGTACAACATAATTCGTTTTGTGAAACAGTGTAGAAAGAAGTTTTTCTTGTTTGGATCCGGCATGTATTTGTCTTTCAGGTGCAAGAGGGAGATCAGAATGTACGTCGTGTAATTATTTGGGATATTGTAAATATACTTCTAATATGTTTCCTATATTTCCATCATCTGGAACGGATAATACATCAATGTTGTTAACATCTTCGACCCACTTTAAATCTGAATAAGGCATTGGTTAGCTCATAGCCTATCCATACAGGTTGTTTGCGTCCAGATATGTGAGGTACGACGTTTGCAAGTTTTCGTTATAATTTTCCTTCATGTATTTGTTATTGGCAGTAGCGTATCGGTTCGAACACTGTGATAACCCTCCTCATGACCCATTACCAATCATCAGGAACATGTTAATCGCATTAAAGTTCGAGTTCAATTTGGGTTGTTTTTAGCATAGCACTCCAAAGGAATCCCTTAGCTGTGCAGTACCATGCTGGATTCAACTGATAAGTCTGCATACAAACAATTCTAAAGTTCTCCATAACATCTGCTAATTGCAACACATCTGATGGTAGTAGAGTTAAGGTGTATTCTTTCATGTTTTTATATTATATTTGTTCCATATCTTAATCACGTGTTCATAATCCTCATCTTCAAGGTTAGACATTGTCAGTTTATTGTAGAAATCTTTCTTTTGTGGTAGTCTTGAGTATTCAAATTTTTATGAGTGTCCATAAAGTCATACGGATAGACACCCTTTTTTAGCAAAAGATGTAACTTGTCACCCGAGTAGTACTTTGATGTGCGTTTAAAATGGTGAGGAGATAGGTTCTAGACTAGTGAGCTTAAACTACTTGATATGAATTTAATTGAATCACAAATCACAAGTCAATGTCATTTCTTACACGAAAAATATCGTTCTTCGTTATTTAGGATTACCTCGATAGTGTTTTGATTATCAGAAACATTTGAATGAAGAATTGAGTATCCTATCCAGTCAGATTGTGAATAAATACAGGGAGAAAATATAGTTTGCGGAAACTTAAATTACACGTATTATGAGCGGGACCTCTAAGTTTTCCTTTCAAGTGATCGGGATCCCTAACTAGTGGATGTTGCACCGTAAAATCTTTGCCACAAATATGACATTTAGTAGCCGTTGATATAGTAACAAGGTCTATCTCTGTCAACTCCATTGGCCGAGCAGCTTCTTTCGAACATAGGTGCTTATTCTCATCGATTTATTAATAAAGCGTTTTACAAACACTGTTGCGGCATCTTCACCAATGTATGTCACAGTTCTTGCGTAATCGTTTTCTGACTGTAAAACGTAATATGAAAAAACTCATTGCTCGTTTTTTATGTTTTTTATTTTGTGTATGGTTCCATTACTTGTTATTCTTCACCGTTTTTACACTGTAAAGAAGTAAGCCTGCATTTGCATAAATGACAAATGGTACTCTCATAGCATTGTCGAAGTCTTTAAACTTGTTTCACCTTCCATGGGCATCACAATCTTTACTGGTTCATGTAGTTTACAATATTCCTTATGTGTTTTCAATAAATCTTCAGTACCAAAATACAACAGGCACCGCCTACATAAGTGGATACTGTGTCCATGTTTTGATTTCTGTGATCCAACTAGTCTGCTTAGGTTTGTAATTAGACAATAATTTGAATTATTTTCATCTTTTAAGTATAGCAATTCAACGTGCTGCTCTTTATCCTCACTGGTTGTAATTAATGGATACAATGTGAACTTTTCTTCGTAGCTGTAAACATTTATGGAAAACCCAAACCGCTTATCAAAAAGTTTAACGTTACTTAAACTAACTGGAAATTCGATCCCGATCATATGGGCAGATAAAGTTTGTCCCATGTTATTCTTATGGAAACAAAAATGAACTATAATTGCCTGTAGCTTATAAAAATGTCAAAGAATAATAATGTCTTAAAATTACATGGACGTTTCAAAAACATCATAAAATGTAATGTGTTCCATAAGAAATTTTAAAGTTGGCCGCCATATTGGAAAATAGCGGCCATTTAGAAGAAAATGGAATTCATATTTTTTAATGCCTTAAAAAATAGGTGATGTTCCCCGCTTAGTTTTCTCTAAATCTCATAGTTTATTATTTTCCAATGGTGGCACAGTTAGTTAAGTTGTTCACCCTGTATATCTAGTGGAACAATCAATGTCTGAGCTACGATGAATCTTAATAGGCCTAATGTTATAACCTTACATTTCCCTAAACTGTCTGCTCTTCTCTTTACCGAATGTTCTAAAAGTGCAATATATACAACTTCATTCAACACACATGAGTGCTTTTTTTTTTCAAAATGCAAGTACGATTGTTGTGGATTTATTTATTTTAATTCGTAAAGTTTTGACATTTAATTCATAACATTTAATATAGCATAATTAATTATAACCGTTTGTGACACATTCATCTGTGTTTAGAAACAAAAATCATAAAAATTGTAATCTATTTTGTTTCACATTTTTCAGATGGGAGCACAGCTATTGCAAAGGCAATGGGCTTTCGTGTGGAGGACAGGATAAGCTTCACAAAATCCATTTTGACTCGACTAAGCTGAGAAAATTAATAATAAAAATATTAGCTTGTGAAAGACATCCAAGCAGTATATGGTAACTTATTTGATTAGCCTTAGAGTGCAACAATTTTTAAGTTTACAAGTTTTATAGTAAAGTATTAAGACACATACAACAAGTTATTATTTTAATTTGTTACTAGTGCACGTGTTTTTTGACAATTCATTTTTATACATTACAAAAGTTACATTTAGTTTCAATTCAATGAAATTCGACCAATCCAATACTGTCTCCAAAGTACAGCAAATCAGTGACAACCAAAAACTATAGCTGTACGTTAACAAATGTTTAAAATGCTCAATATCAATGTTAAGCTAATGGGAATATTTCAAATTTTATTTGTGGATAGCGCCCTTATTTTAAATTCGATTCTCATTAATTTGTGGCCTAAACAACTACAGACCGAGCCCTATCTTACGACACCATAAAGTTAAAAATCGGTTGAGAAGTGTAAGAGGCGTTCTCTCACCAAAAAAACCCTTAGCCTATTAAGTAAGTATATATTTTGTACTTGTCTGTACTAATTATTTTTATTCATAGGACCATTTGTATAATAAAATAGTATATTTTATACTACTATAAGTTTTATTTCATCAATATCTGAATTTTTATCCCTGATTAAATATGAGCTTTTCTTATTATATTTTAAAAGTGTGATAAAAACTGAATAAAAGTGATAATTTCTGCATAAACTGATCATATCTGAATATAATTAATCATGACTGAACGAACCTGACTATTACTGATCAAAACTGAGTAACATTGTTCAAAACTGAACCTGATCAAAATTGTTCAAGTTTGATCAATTCTGATTAGACTTGTTCAAACTTGATCAAACCCGTAATCAGATTTGATCCCGGATAATCTATACCAATCTGATGAAATTTGATCAGTACTCGATCAGGTTCTAATTTTTTTTTCAAATCTGAAAAATCGTTTTTATTCGGGGTAGGAGTCCTTCCCACTTTTTAATGAAATTTGGTATGCTCTTAGTGCTAGCAATAATAAGCATCAAACATTTTTTATTAATTTTTATCTATTAGGCCTACGGTTTTTTATTTATCGATTTTTTTAAATGCCGAAAACAGTGTTTTTTACTTGAAGAAAAACTTTAAAATCGTCATAACTTGAGTTCTGTTGCACATAGAGAAGTCAGAGTAAGCTATTCTTGTAGCTAATCAAATGAGATTTAATTTATTATGCATTATACCATATTTAAGAAACTTAAAGTTTTCATAAACCTTTTCAATAAATTCAAAATGACGGTTTAATAAAACTGTATCTTTTAAAAACCTGAAAAATATATATTTAACATCAGATTTTTATGTACACATTTTACAAGTTTGATCATGGGATGGCAATGAGATCATATTTTAATTTATTTATTTAGTATACAAGTGAGGCATGATTTAACTCTATACTTCATATGTACATTGAAATCTATCAGTATACCTGCAGTCTATGGGTTATTTATTACTATTGTTATTATTTAGGAACAGATAGAAATATAAAATACCCCGGTCGCAGCAGACCTGTGTTCTCAGCGAATTTTCAAAATAATTTGAGATTTTTTATTTCTCTATAAACACAATAAGAATGAGTATGTAGGTTTTCTGCCATGGGATGTCGTTAGCAAATGTTAGTTGCGAGGAAATGTAATGGTTAGTAAGGGTAAATATCAAATTTGATCAATATAACAGTTATTTCTGTTATTTGATTGAACGTCATCAGTTATTTCTGTGTTATTTCGGCACTTTAATATTCCCCAGAAACCCCATGGGGGTGAGAATGTAGGTTTGCCGCCAAATTGATGTTGTAAGCAAATATCCATTAAATTGGGTTAAAGCTTACCTAGTGAATATTTATACTAAATTTTATCTATTTATGCCCATAAATAAGCGAGATACAGGGTTTTGTTGATTTCCCATTAGATTAACATGGGAATCCTATTTTTGGATTTTCCCCGAAACCTGTTAAGCCAAGTTACGTAAGCGGCAGCTCAGTGGTGAAGCTCTGACCTCACAAGCCAGCGGTCCCCGGTTCGATCCCTTGCGTCGACGTTACACGCACAAACATGAGCGGTCACCTCTAGCTAGCCTATGTGACTAATGACCGTACCTTGCTGTCTTTAGATCACCGCACAGGCCTATTGGCCTATGGTGACGGGCAGTGGAGGTTAAAAAAAAGTTAAAAATTTAAAATATTAAATTGTTTGACCAGAATTGCCAAAAACCCATTTTTTGACCCCTTTGAAACCCCATAAAACCCTGTTCCCATAATCCGATCATGCCGGTTCGTGAATTCAGGAAAATAGACCTTATCTTACAGGGTTATACCAAATTTCATAAAAATCGGATTACCCCGTCAAAGGTCATCAGTACCAGGGACACACACACACACATATATACAGGGTGTCCCGAAAGTAAGTGCCAAAACTTGGGGATTAGATTCTATGGGTCAAAATAAAATCAAGAATAACATTTTTTCTAAAAACGCCTCGTTACCGAGATATCCGCCATTTTGAAATAAAAATTTATATCTCAAAAACCATTGAAGAATACTTTATGAAACTTGGTATAGTGTTTGAGGTAGTAATAAAATAATTTCAAAAAAATTTTCGTCAAAAAATATTTTTCCGTTTCAAAATGGCGGCCATTTTAATTTTTTTAACTCAAATATCTCAAAACCGGTAAATTTTATCAACATTTTACAAGAGACAAAAAAGTTGACAAATAAAATTAATGGTACCAAGATTGTAAGGATCGAACAACAAATAACGGAGTTATTGCCATTTGTATGCATAAAATCATTGATTTTCCATCAAAATGCTTGCAAATTTAGGTTATTTTAAAAGAAAAATCTCAATAACTCCATTATTTGTCGTCAGATCCTTACAATCTTGTATACTGGGTGGTTGAAAAGTAACTTGCACACACCGTTAACTTTTTAACTATTTGAGATATTTGAAATCGGTTTGCGGCAACCTTCTTTGATATGAGGGGCTACAATAATGATGGTTAGTTTACTCCATCCATAAAATTTTACTCTTAGGAATAGTGGAGGTAGGGGGTAGCTCAAAATTTTCAAAAGGGAAGTATGGTCGACTTTAATAATATTTTATAGGTCTTGATGAAACAAAACAATTGACATAAAGAAAATAAAAATCGGACCACTAATAACAAAATGGTGCCCTTGAATTATTCAAATCTAATTAACCAGGATTATATTAATAATCTCTTCATTTAAAGAAGTCAATTAAGAGAAGTAATTTAATGTACCTTTTATTTTATCAAGTGTTCAAATTGCTCTCCTCGTACCTTCATTAAGTAGTACAATCTCTGTTCAAACATGTTTCTTACATTTTGGAAAGTTTGATTGTTTAATTGGTTTACTATTACAATACAATGCTGTTTAAGAAGCGGGTTATTAAATGTAATTTTTAGTTGTCATTTTGTTTTTAGTGGTCCGATTATTATTTTCTTTATGTCAATCGTTTTGTTTCATCAAGAGCTATAAAATGATATCAAAGTCAACAATACTTCCCTTTGAACATTTTGAGCTACCTCCTTCACAAGCGTCTACAGCCTGACAGCCGAATATTGCAAAAAAAGTGGCCTGCAGATAAGAAGAAGAAATTGACAAAATCTCGGTAAAATTAAAGTGGTTTTGATTAGCAGCAGCAGCAGCAGCAGCAGAACAGAAGACCGAATAAAGTAAGGTTATGTGTTCTGTGTTTGTGTTGTGTGTGTACTAGTGTTTATCCATTAGTAAAAGTTTTAAAAATAATTTCCATGTTGTCTGTATTTTCCCAAATTTTAAAGACTTTGTATATTACTTGATTAATTTTCGAGTACCGTAATTTAATGTTCATAATTGATTTGGTATTTTATTCCACTTTGCCTAATCTAATAAACTAAATTTCGATGATTGTTCATATTTAGGTTAAGTGACTGTTTATTACTCAGATATAGCAGAATATCTTGGCCTCTGACATACTCCACTTCTGGATTGAAATTGGTAAACATATGGTCCTAAAAACAGTCTGCAACAATCTGCAACTTCTTCGCTATACTCCAATTATTTTAATTATAAACGGTTGTCACAGGCCAAGATATTCCGTGTTATCTTCTACTCTTTTGAAATTAAATGAAAATAAATATTAATATAAACAATCCAAATTCTTTAGCATTATTATTGAATTAAATCAGTTTTAACACCAAAGATCATTGTCGTCTCTAACCTTATATATATCATTCTACTACTTAATCAGGTCTAATTAATTAGTGAAACAATTATCACTTTTGCAATTTACTGTATTGAACTGTACCCGACAGAAGACTTGCTAATAATCAGGTATGGCAGGCTTCTGAAGTTATTTAGAAGTATTTAGGCCAGGGTCTCAAGTTCATGTTCAAAAGTTATATAGGCTTTACAAATTTAAAGTAGATATAGCCTCGTAGGGAATAAATTATCTGGTTGACTTTAAAAACTGAAATCACTCATTGAATCAGACTAGTAGTGAATGACGAAACTTCATTAGGCCTACCCTACTCCACCTTTATTATCAATGTTAAAATTTTTATTTTGCGATCATGTTACATTTTTATTGATGACTAGCTGAGTACCCGTTCTTCGCACGGGGTGTGTTTGCAGATTATTAACAGAAATATAAAAATCCTTTCACAAATTCAATATGTCACCTTCATTTGGTTTATTTTAACATATCTAGATATCATAACATATTTTATGCTTAATAGCTTCTTGGTAAATTTGTCAAAATCTTGTTATATTCATTTCCCTTTTGGGTTAGAACTTAGAAGTTATGTCTTTGTCTTTAATGTTTTTTTTGCAGTTTTGCTAAACAATAATATTCGTGATTAACTTTATAGTTCTAAAGTACACCTTACCACTACTCATAGACGATTAAAGAAAACTCAGACTTGTCAAGAATATTAAAACTTTGTGACAATAGCTGTACTAAATCCAATGTACCCCTGTACCCCACCTCTATTTTTCTTGTTATACCCTTAAGAGTCATCTTCACCCCTATGCCAGTAGCCCATTGTTGCGCAGTCGGCAATGTTAATCATACGGCTTTTAATGCAAAACATGATATTTGATTCCCCTGTTTCGAACGCCGTTTTTAGACAGATTTTTTTTTAAACTTGGTATGTGTTTAGTTGAATAGTTATATAAGGTCCCTCATACCTCGAAATTTTGAAAAATTAACAAATATTACTTTCTGTGACGTCGCAAAGTAACTCGATTTTCCTTAGTAATATTTCAAAATTTAGTAAAATTTTCGAAATTTCGAGGTATGAGGGACATAATATAACTATGCAACTAAACACTTACCAAGTTTAAAGAAAATCGGTTGAAAAACGGCGTCCAAAACAGGGGAATCAAATACCATGTTTTTCATTAAAAGCCGTATAGTTAACATTGCCGACTGCCCAACAATGGGCTACTGGCCCAGGGGTGAAGATGACTCTTAAAAGACATGTACAACTTTTAATCCAAATTAAAAACTAATTAAAATTACAATAAACAACCCTAGTAAAACAACGCATCGCCCGTCAGTAATGTAGGCACTGCACCAGTGTAGATATGTTTATTTTTAAGTAGATATTAGGTCTACTTAATTATTTTTTTTTTACTTTAGATTTACTTTCTTACCTAAAAACATTCCCATTTATTGCCAATTTATACAGAACCAAATAAATAGAGACACCCCATGTTAAAATATCGATAAACATATTAAAATAAAGCGCTGATCTGGGATTAATTCTTATTGCCAAGGGAATCGCTCTTTCTACCTTCTAAATGTCAAAATGAGCAGATTTGTTTGCAAAAAATAAAAACTACAACAAACATCTGAAAAATTGTTCTAGCCAAGAAATCTAGAATGAGAAGGAGGTAGGTGACATCAACAAAAACAATAACAAAATCAATGGCGTCAAAGGTGCAGCACTTAAAATATTCAAAGCAAACCACCCATGTGTCAAGATAAACAACAAGACATCAACGGTGCAGGAGATACTTTAAAATGCTTCAATCAGCTGTTGGTGTCACCTACCTTGGTTTGTTCTAGATACATTGGTTCTAGCCATCTAATTCCATTTCACCAATCAGCATGATCCTTGAATGAAAATCCTATACTCTTATACGAGCAATGTTTGCTTGTTTGCTTGTTTGCTTGCACAATTATCTCAAAAACGGCTCCGACGATTTCCTTCAAATTTTGGAATATGGGGGTTTTGGCCACCAGAAATCGATTGGAGCTGGCCCCATAGCTGGGAAAAATCCGGTTTTCGCGCTAGAGCCCTTCAAAGATCCCATGTTATCCTTATGGAAATTTTTTAACTGAACAAAAATCAGCTGATAACTGTAGATAAAATAAACCAATGTGTTACATCTTTAACCTGTGGTTTTAGGAAAATCATACCAATGTGCAGCAAACCTTCCGCCTGGCGAGTGAGCGGAGCGAACGAGCTTTGTGTGAGAAACGAAAGTAATAATTTTACCGAGCTTAAGCTCGGTCCTAATTAATTATCAGTGTTTCTTCAGCAGCATCCTCACACATTCTAGTACTGCCCCGTCTATACTCGCATTATTCGGAATATCGAGAAATTTATTATCCTTGTTAGTTTTAACTACATATTTTGTTTTATGAAATACACCTCTTTTTGTCAGAACGTGTCATGAAAGCTAAATTGGGAACTAAAATTAGTTTACAATGATAATAAGAAATACGAGGTGGCCCGTGCGCAAATTGCGCATCTTATGATTCTGTATGAGTGAAACTCACCTACAGTACGTGAATGTTGATTATGAAGTGACAGAGATCTATTTTTGTTTACTATCTGGCTTTTAAAATTCATCTGAAGGTAATCAGCTGTTAAATTACAATTAACATTAAAGAACTTGCAATAAAAGTTGTTCAACATTTTAAAGCGCCCTCTAGAAATAAATAAAAGGCGAGGGAGGCGAAGCCCGAAACAATATGAACTTTTAAATTACGATTCGTCACTGCGGTATATCCTTAGCTTTAAAATGACACCTCAATCTTAAAAATCGGTTCAGTAAATCGAGAGAAAAGGGGACGTAACAGACGAAACCCTTATAGAAATAAGAAGATAGATTTTCAGATTGAAGGAACAAAACTCGTTCTGTAATACTTAGCATAAATTATTTTAATATTCAAATTAAGAATCAAGAACTTAGTTGATTTTACTCGCTGTATTTTGGCTAGTGAAAGGTAAAAGGGTTAGACATAAATGAGTCTGTATTTAAAATTTTAAGTGTTGCAATCTGTGGTGAAAATGACAAACTGTCTAATCCAGCTGTTTAAAAAGCATAGATAAGATGATAGAATTAAATGTTCCCATAAGATTAACATTGAATATTTCTTTTACCATGAGGCAGAGCCTTTTTGACGAAAGTTGGTTTAGAGCAGCTAAATTGTTTCTAATTGCACCATTTAACACTGATAAAAATTTTCATATCATTTACTAAAGCCCTTGTCGTGTGAAAAGAGATCAAAGATTGGTATTTTAGCACAACTTGGCTACTTTGACGTACAATGGGGCAAAGCCCTGGGGTCGCTGAGGCAATTTAAGTTGTAATGAACCTTCACACCACACTTGTCTATAACAGGAAAAAAATTTAGACCATCACGTAAAATCGTTTTCCCGTGAAAAGAGGACAAAATAGGGCCCATGAGCGTTACAGACACAGTGAATGACAGACAGAGAGAGAGAAAGACAGAGGGAAGGAAATTTAGATGACGTCGATTTTGGATTCTGTGATGCATAAAAAGAAAAAATAACCAAAAATTTCAAGATTCTAATCAATGTACAGACAAAACTCTAATTTTATTAATATAGATAAGTTTATGCCTACAATTACGATTTTATCCCCTCATTTAGTTCTGTTCCCAGATAGGCTAGTTAAGTTTAAATATGCCTAGCTTTTGACAATAAAACAAATATATTGCAAACAAGTAAGTTTAACTGAAAATAACAAAAATAAGTACAGCAAAACCCCGATAGTTCAACTCTCGATAGTTCGACACAGTTCGTGACACCCTAACATGTCAGTAATGACCGATAGTGTCCATGTTGGAGAGTGACAAAGGTGAAAATGTAAACAAAAGTAACGAATGATTTGAATGTTGGTTATGTTCAAGTTCAATTAAGCTGTGATTTCAATCAAAGTTAGTGTTTCCTAAATTCAACTCATGATTTTTATTCTCTCTATGTTAACATTTCCCATAGAAATTGCCCTATAGTTCGACATTTCAATACTTCGACAATCTCTAAGTAAGTCCACAAAGTGTCAAACTATAGAGGTTCTACTGTAGGCTACAAGTTTCAAATTTTAACTGATGTAGCCTATTTATTGTATCAAAGAAGTATACAAAATAAACTACCTATTTTTATTTTGTAGGTGTATCTCAATTGTGAGAAGATGCAGACTTTGAGGGAATATGCATTTTTAATGTTTCCATAAACCATTGATTTTGTTTATTTTTATTTTGGGTATATCTACGCCAGTGGCATTTTTTAACGTTTTGACGGGGAACGGTCCAAACCCCAGTAAAGTGACAGAGGTTTACGGTTAGATTTTTAGGCTAGATTAGTATTATAATACATTCTTAACTCAGTATCGTTGATTAGATTGTTTTCATCGCACAGTTTTAATCGCAAAATAGAAATTTTAACATCTATAATAAGGGGGGAGTATGATAACAAAGTTTTGCCATAATGAATTAAGCTAATTTATATTTTAGTCAATTATTTATTGTTGTCACGCTCACGTTATTTATTTATTTTTAATATAGTTTAATTTTGTACCTGAAACCTGACTTCAATTGCAAGAAGAAAATCCATCAGACTGACAATTTTGCTGCTGCATTGAAATAAATTTTGACGTTTCCATACATTATGTAATGTTTTACGGAAATAAATTTCTGATTCTGTCGCCTAAATCTATAAATATACTGATTTTTAGGCAGCTAGCTATTAAGGTAGCCTACAACAAATGAAAATCATGTTATAAAAAATATATACCATATTGGTCTATAGGTATTATAATATTACATATTAACTTAAAACTTCTTGATTAAGAAAGTGAAAGTGAAAGAATTTCACGTCAAATCGCTGTAACTAAACTAATAACCACTATAGTAAGCCTCACAAAAGTACCATGTACAATTATGTATAATTTCAGAAAAAAACCTTAAAAATTTGTCCCTTAAAGGGCTAATTACCATAGAACTCTATATAGGCCTACCCAGGAATGCTCACACCGTTATGAGAACCCACAACCGAGTGGTTGAACTGGGTGGAAAAAGGGCAGACCAAGAACGAACAAAATACTGTTTCAGGTAGTGAAGCTCGAAGTAGCGGTTGTACAACCAAGTGTTTTCCTCCAACTGCCACACTAGTATTAAGTTAGTGCTATTGCCAAACTGTGGGGTGCTTCAATCACTGCCTGACACGTTCATTTACAAAAATATTAATAAATTTGTACTGAGGCTAAGTAAAAAATACTCCATATTGTAGGAATAGAGTTTCTAAAACGGTCTAGACATCATTCCGGAAATCAGAAATAGACACGAATCTCTAAAAACTTTAGCAAATTAATTTAACTATCCACAAATTTGGCGCTTATAGTTTTTCCTGCTGTAGTTACGTTAAGACATGTTTTTAGATAATGGGATTTTCTAGATAAATATAATGGCTGAGATATTTACATTTTCTCACAAAAGCTTTAATTGCTCATTTTGCATTTCTACCTGCCCTTCAGAACAGGGGTTGCGGTTTATGGTTAGATTTTTGCCTTGTATGATTCCAGGTGTTATATATGTCCTCCCTATTGAGTGTTACAGAGTAAGTACTTCCAATTCCAAGAGTCTGATGAAATGCAGCACCCTGCACATGAGCTCCTCTTAACATGGGAAGTTTCCTCATAATTACACCCAGAGTTTTCTCTCAAACTGCCAGGTCTACGTAGTCGAAATACATGTGCTCTGTACTTTCATCTAATTGCTCACACTCGCGAGTACCTATTGAGGAGCCCTATGCCCAGAAATGCCAAGTTACCTCTGTGTCATTTACCACCCCTGTTACGGTACTTGCCTAATGAGCCTCCACTCTAACTGTAGGAAGTCCGATGCAACATGCTAAGGTGGTCTGTAAGTCGCTTGTGAGAAAATCTGGCCGAGTCTTATGATATCCCTTTTTTGCCCATGATATGACATTTGGCACACATACTCACCAGAAGTACCAATGTAAATTTTAGTAAAATATTTAAAAAAAAACAATAAAACAACATAACTTCCTTAACGAAGCAAAATTCTCAGCAGTTACCTATTACAGTCCAGCTACAAAATATCCACTTTGTTCGTGATAAGTCAATAGCAGGGGTAGAGTTACGCTTATGATATTTTTTTTAATGAAAAAATTTTATGATATTAGCAGATGGAAAGTAAATTGATCATATTTGTTTAACATAATGCATTGTAACACTCATTGTCATTGTATGCTACTTATTAGAGAGTTTTTTCAATGTACAATAAATTTTTCACTAAAAGCTAAACTCTATTTTCTTGTTTTATATCAATATTTTGTAAAAAATAGTAGCATTAACTCTATACATTAACAGAATAGACTTCCCATAGTAATTTGTTTGAAACCAATTTACATTTGCAGGATCAACTGCGGCAAGCATAAATTACATGTGAAATAAGACATTAAATCAGTACTACCACTCTTCTTAACCAAGAATAAAACATTTTATAACTGAATGTTATAATTATATGAGTGGTTTTAGATCTCGCCTTTTAAATTTTAAGTTATTGGTTCAATCCCACTAAAAGCTTTTTACAGGTTGGAAACTGGACCCAGCTGCCATCAATCGTTGTAAACACAAAAATAAAAAATTTACCCTTTAGTACTTCAAAAATCCTTAATATTTAAAAAAGAAAAATGTGAAATTCAGGAGTTAAACAAAAAAAAGTGACAGAGGTACATCAATTCTATTTCCAAAGTAACCATTTTATTATACAATAATGAAGAAATAATGAAAGTATACCATAATAAATGTTGGTAGTATTTTAATCACACTAGAAAAAGTATCAAAATACACATGGCTCAGTGTATCTGTGCTCATGGCTTTCAAAAAGAGGATTGACAAGGGACAGGGTGGGGTTACTTTTCTAAAAACATTGGTTTGTTGTATCTAGGTCGTCATCAAGATAAAAAAAAATGTTGCATTCGATCTGAGAGAAAACACAAATAAAGTCAATTTTAGAGTAGATTTATCGAAAGCCATGAGCACAGATACACCGAGACATCTGTACAGAGACATTTTGTATTCAGAGGCATAAATTGCTAAACAATACAAACTGACCATAATAAACTTTATTTACACCAAGATGAGAAACATGTAAATTAGTTCATTCTAAAATTTTAAACACGTTGAACATTTACAAAGTTTAAAAAAGGTGAACAAAAACATATTAGATAAATTTGTTATGAAATTTAGATAGAAATAACTGAAACACAAATATTTTTACTCTAAAATTATTTTTAATTTATAATAATCAATGTTAAAACATAATATCCAATTGGATGTAAATAATTTAACATAACATGGTTCATTGAAGAAAAGGTCTGATATAAAAACTTTTAGTAAGAAGAAGGTTTGAATACATTAATTCTATGAGTTAGTGTTGAGTAGAATTTCTGCTTCATTATCCAATTCAAGGTCTGAAACAAAAAAATACATAAAGTCCAGGGGTGCCACGGTCAGGAAAAATTAATGGCATATTTTTGCTAGCTCAGGGTCAGGTCGGGGTCTGAACACAGGTTGTATAGGGCGCCACCTCATTAGCTGAGTAAGTCGGCAGGATCCACAATGAGGAAGATATCCTGTCATCAGATGATTGAAGAACTCGGCTTGTTCAGTCACTGGAGCAGGTGTCTTGCAGTGAACCCCCAAGATTATTCCCTTGCCCCAAGTATGCCCAAACCCTCACATGTACTGAATAAGCATGCCTTACAACATGTACCAATGTTTTATCAATCTAAATTCCTAATACCTTAATATAAATTATTTTATGTTCAGAAAACTTGGTTATACCAGAGAAATAACGGAAATTCGATAAGGTCAAGTTATTAATTAAATATGACTCTTATAGAAATGATCTCACTTAATCTTAAGTAGTTATTTAAACCAAATCTTTTATCACCAGGAATAACTCCAATAAAAGACAAGTTAGTTATTCAAGAGAGCTTTTATTAAATGATTCAACCAGGAAATATTTGACTCCGGGTATCGGTTGATGAAATCTAAATTTCAGTAACAATGATCTTATCTGGGAAGTTTATTGCTTGATAATTCCACAATACTTGTCCACAACCCAAATAAACTAACTCTCAAAATTAGACAAAATCTTCAATAATTTAGGTCGACCAAATTCTTATAACAACTTCAACTCGGATTATACTTAAGTTAAACATTTAAAGATATTCAACGATAAACATGATTGTACCCTTTGGTGGCCACCAGCTGTAAAATAAAACAACATGTACAGAGATAAATACGCCATAGACAACAAATAATAATAATCCTTATATATTAGACAGAAGTACTCAGTTGAGCTGATGGAAGGCGGGTCCTATGGTCCTCTAGTCCTCCTTAGTACCACTCACACAACCGTCCAAGAGTTCAGATACTCCAGATCAGACGGCACTCAAGTTTTTTAAGTCCTGATCAGCTGATCATTGAGAAAAAAAATAACAAACGAAATATTGTTGACTTATCGGTCTGTAGTCTTGAATGGACCGGACGCAAGTTCCCGTTCTCCTGAGACCCCGGAAGTGGCAGGACCGGGCCGTGAGCGCGTTCCAAGTTGTAGCCGAGAAGGTGCAACGCTCGCTGAATAGCTCCGGGACGTTGCCAGTCTTGGGATCATAGATCATAGGCTGTCAGCTCCGTGCAGGAACCCTTTAACATGAACCCTGATTCCTAGTATGATGGTACTAAAATGTAAATTATCAAAAAAAGATTTGTATCATTGGCTATCACAGTATTTATTTTAGATATAAACTGTCATAATTAAAACTGTAAACATTAGCTCAACACTTCTGCGAAATATTGGGGTTTTATATGGCTCTGCCATAATTTTCATTCAGCCTTAATGTGACTGGTTAAATTAATTACATGGTATGTGAGCATATTACACAAAACAATTAACTGTATGCAAGTCTGATAAATAACTCCACAAAACATCATAAATTATTTAACGAAACAGATAAGGTTGGGTACAGGAAAATAATTCTTGATTAAGATGTGAGCAATTAATTTAAACAATGAAACAATGGCAATCTAATTTGAAGCCTGATATTTCTCTGTACAACAAAACTTGAGGTCAAGATCATGGATAACTATTTTATAACCGTAAGAACCCCAAAAAATTACAGCAATCTACGCTAAAAATTAAAATCTAACACACTTGAATGACAGATACACATTTATAGAAAAGAAAATAATATTAATCTTCAAAAATTTATGATCTAGATTGATGGTGACATTCATTAGTCATAAGGAATTACCGCTGTAATTTATTTGAAACATAAACTTGGACAGTTCGCAAGATTTAAACTGATTATTTTTCTCTCAACCCCTAGGTACGAGTATTAACAATAAAACTATAGGTAGGCAGTAGTGAGAATACAAATACAGAAATTACACATATACGAAAAAAAAACACTACCGGCTTTATTTGCAACCAAGTTAAATTAAATACTGACCCACAGCCATTTTATAAATAGACAATGATGGATGTATTATACTGGCAGTGCTTCAGGCAATAAATTATTACTGAATACTCTTGAAGAAGTAAATTAAGAAATGCTATTACCTTAGAGAACAGTTATTTGCCGTTTTAGGTTATAGAATAATGAGTACTTTTAACCTAAACAATTAATTACTGGGCTCAGAACAGCTTATGGATACAATTAGGACATTAAAAGATTAAAGTATTAAACAAGACAACAAATTATAATCGCTTGGCAAAGGAAGCTTCAAGTTACGACATAGCAAGTTTTTCTCTAAACTGAAAATTATAGCAACTAAGCCTGGGTACTGTAAATCAATCATTAGAAGAAATATCCGTGATTCGAATTAATTAATATAATTATTTTACAGCAAACCTGTCAGAATAAACCCTTTTCTTTATGCAATCTGACCAAATTAAGTACAACACTTGACCAGCTAGGCCTAGAACATCGGCATGTTTATTCAGTGAGGGAGGTTAGATTTATGCTCAATTAAATGGAAGTTACGTTTTAATTTTTTTGAACCAAAACTTAAACACATTGAAACCAACAATTAAAAGTGAATGTCACCTCAAAAGTCTGTAAAAATCCCCAAAAATCGTAGAACGACGAGGAGACGATGAGGGCACGTCCACTTGGCTCGCAAACTCCAGCAGGAAAACGACGCAGCATGTCGATGCTCGAGATTCACGCAGCGTCAGCTGATCGGTTAAAGCTTCACTCTCCATCAACGGCAGTTTAGGCATTAGGGTAGCGCCGGCAAGTGCAGTGACGCAACATACTCAACCTCCACGTATCACATACTGAGGGTTCGGGGCAATTACGGGCGCGCTTCCGCAATTGAAAAAGTCCACAAATGAGTTGATCAGGCTCATTTTCCCAGAGGCCTCAATAAATGACTTTGGGACGTTACAAATACCCCTCTGCCGGAAGAAAATGTCCCACATTTTCTTAGACTTAGGGATGGTATGGCTTCAAGTCTGAGACATGCCAATTCCCTGCAGGCTTGCCCTTATCGTCTACCAGCTTGTACACCAGTGGGGATACCTTCTCAATGATAGTGAATGGTCCATCGAATCTGGGAGCAAGTTTGCTTGAGACGAACTTAGCTTTATTAGACTGGACGAAGTTTCGTTTCCAAACCAGGTCAGATACCTTGAACTGCCGCTCTCTACGCCGAAGGTTATAACGCTTTGAATTTCTCTCATGACTCTTATCAAGGTGTTTCTTAACAAATCCATAAACCTTATGGAGTTCCTTGATCCTTTCTGCATGAGTTTCCACATCATCGGCCTCTGGAAGGTCGTCGTGGTCATTGAGCAGACCATAACCATCACCAAAAGCCTTAAGTTCCCTCCTATACATGAGATAAGCAGGACTGTATCTCGTGGTCTCGTTGACTGAAGTCCTTATTGCGAATCCTAACTGTGAGATCTTCTTATCCCAACAACGGTGATCCTCGCCAACAAAGGCTCTGATCATACTGATTAGTGTTCTGTTGGTTCGTTCTGTTGGATTACTCTGTGGGTGGCGGCTAGGAGTAAACAGCATCTTGACCTTGTACTCTTCGGCTAACTTCTTTAAGGGACTCCCAATAAATTCCGAGCCGTTGTCACAGACGAAGTACCTTGGGACGCCTAGTGTCATGAACACTTGTTCTTCGACGATAGTGGTCACAGTTTTGGAAGTAGCATTCCTCATCGGAAACAACAGTACGTACTTCGAGAAAATATCCGTAATAACGAGAAGGTTCTTGTTCCCTTTCAAAGAACGGGGGAAAGGCCCCATTAGATCCGCACTTATCATTAGATCCAGGGCAAATCAACCCCTCTTCTCGAACCCATCATTCCAGAAGGCTGGTCCTGATCATATTTGGTTTGCTGGCAGGTCCGGCATCTTTTGATGTAACTGGCAACATCCTTCCTCATTTTAGGTCCATAATAGGTTTGTTTCAAACGTTGAAAAGTTTTGAAGGTTCCTAAATGTCCAGCCGTCGGACGGTCATGCGAATCTTGGAGTACAGAAGACCTAAGTTCCCTTGGGACAACCAATTTCCAGGCATTACTTTCCTCATCCTGAGGTCCATTTCTAAGGCAGAATTTCAGGAGACAATCATTTTCCACCCTCCAAGAAGAGTACTGAAGCGGATTTTGTTTTACTTGTTCACGCATTTTCAAAAACCATTTGTCCTCAACATCCTTCGGTAGTTGCAATGTATTGACTTGAGGTGGTTGTTCCACGGTTGCCCTAGAAAGAAGATCTGGGACGACATTCTCTTTCCCCTTACGGTGCACAATGGAGAAGTCAAAGGCTTGTAACCGCAAAGCCCAACGGGCAAGTCTGCCTTGAGGTCCCTTCAAGTTATGGAGCCACAATAAAGAGTAATGGTCAGTAATGACCGTAAACCGTGTTCCTTCCACATAAGCACGGAACTTCTCTACCGCCATGAGAATGATATTTCCTCATTTGTTAGTAAATTCATTAAATAATAAATAATTCTACTGCATTAACGACTGGGGTAAAAGATTTTTTTAAATGAAAATTTATTGGCATGTAGAAACAACTACACGTCAGAATTGTATAACATACAGCTAGCTAGAAGTAAACAATACTGTGATTTTATTAAAATACAACTAACAGTAATACAGTACCATACAACATTTTTGGCATCAAACACTCTGAATCAACTGTACAAAAAGCCTTTTTTCCTATTCATAAACTTGTTCATTTCCGAACTTATACAATCACTTTTACTGTCAAAAATATATGTAACTTCATCTATTATATCTGATTGGCGATATGGGTCAACAGAGTTTGGTTTATATGGGTTCTAGTGCAATACCAATTAAACAAGTTCTACCAGGAAAAACATATTTTTTCTTAATTTAATATAGCTCTAAAACAACTTAGGTGACTTAGCTGAATTGAAAAATAGCCTACTAGCCCATGGACACAGAAAAATTATGAAAAAATATACACTAGTTCCCTACAACACCAACAATATAGTACTGGGAGATTTATACAGTATGGTATAACTTATTCAATGTCGTTTAAAATTTTTTTACTTAAAATGAGTGATTGTCCGTGTGCTTTTAAGTAGCCACTCCCATAGAAGCCCAATTTTGGAAGTCGCAAAAACTAATAACGATAATAACACAAGTTATCATCAGCTGGTGGCAACACCCCACAATGCCACCCAGCTGTATACCCCGCAATGCCACTTCCCTTCCCACTATCTGCTCACTTGCTCAGACATGCCTATCCAAGGCAGACAGGTTCTAAGTTTAATCTGTGTGCATCATCTCTCATGTAAAACTCACCTCTCTGCTTGACAGAGTGGAATAGCCTAAGTTGAAGGCTGTTGGCCTGTGGCAGCAAGTTGATATTTTGTTTACAAAGAGTAAGCCTACATTTTTCTTAGTCATTGTTTTTAGCATTTACCTTACAAATCAATTAAATGTATGATTAATCTTATAGTACTCGTATTATATAAATTACCAGCAGATTGTTTTGACATGAGAAAAAGTAAGGGGAAATTGAGTGATTTGTTAAGCCTGTACACTGAATAGGGCTTAGTTATCCAAAAAACAAATAAATCTGGATCATTGTTATTGTTGTGTCTCCTCGGTGAATTTATATTAAAATTAAAACTTCCTACTCCAGTGCAGAAACAATCAAGTTAAGTCCACTTCTTCCAAGGAAGATCGACCACTACTCTTAAGGTCGGACTACCTATCCAAAAGTAGTTTGACCGCAAAAGAGTCTCAAGAGGAAGTCAGTATGCACAAAGAAGTAGGCCTAACTGTTTATCACCCGGGAAGATGTTCACGAAACAGTTTATGGGAGTGCAATCGGCCTGGCTCTGGGGGTTTTTAGGACAACACAGGTGTAGTTTCTTCACTATAGTAGGATTCACGAAAATAGTCCGATGAGAGGCAATACATTGTTGCCAAATTTATTCTGAAACACATTTTTATACTGTATTACACATGGTAAAAATAATCACAAATGACAACATTGCAGGGAGAGAGGGGGTGAGGGGGGACACAGCTGTTTAAATTTCCATCGGACTATTTTCGTGCATCTTACTATGGGCTAGGTACCATACTATCAAATGAAAATACCGACTACTGTCAAATACAAAATATAGCTTGACAAAATTTATTCTAAACTAATAAACTATCAAAACCTAAACTAATCTATATATTAATAAGGCAAGCATGTTTCTTTTTGTCCTCCTTTTTCCTCAGCTTGTGAGCATCGTAAGAAAAAACTGAGTATAAGTTACCATTAGAAAGGGGGTGTCCTGTAGATGAGCAGAATCACATTTTAATTCACATCTCCCCAGGGGCTACACCCCACAGGCTTTAAAAGTTTCAATGCAAATCTTATGGAAGACGGGCAATTGATTGAATATATGTATAAATATAATATATAGCATATAAAATATGTTATATTAGGTTCTTGTATTCGAATCTAACTTAGCCTAAATGTAATAATCAAAAGCTTAACAAAGATGGAGGTAAGTTATAGTTTCAGTGATTGTTTTTGTTATTTAAGTATATTTTGAACCGATAGTTTAACTTAACTTATATGATAGATAAATCGATCTTCTCTACTGATATTTTCATTCGATAGAGGCCTATGGTAGACCAGTTAAGAAACGGCATCCAACAGGACAATCGAGAAATAAGTCTTAAATAACTAAGTTAATTTTATTAACTGACTATACACTTAATCTGGGTGAGCTAGGCTATTTTTGATGGTGTGAAGTTTGTCTATTGATTTAATGCTTCAAATTTAAAAACCGGAATAATACTTTTATGGGAAATAAAATAATTTTTTAAAGGATAACATAAAAGTGGGGAAGCTATTTATTTGTGGTACGTCAACGTTACAAACCTCCTCATACAACTTTTCAATTATGGGTACTAGACATTGCCCTACACTAAAAAACAAGAACCATCCTTAGCCAAGCTAGGAAAACTGAATGACTTTTTGTCATCTAGTTTTTATGACTTAGACTATTAGGACTACTTGTTGACTGTATTGACTAAATCTGAGCTGGATAATCAATCATAGGGGCCCTTTTTACACGTAGGTACAGTTATGATTTTAATGTTTTCATAAAAAGCACCTAGTAAAAGACAGCAAATCCGTTAAGAAAGAAAAGAAACTGGATAATTTACCGGAGCTCTTTTTGCAGTTCATAAGCCATTAAATCCATGATATGCTTTGCAAAAGGCTTAATTTATAATCTGAATCTAAAGAATTATTAAACATACCAAACCTTCTTACGTTACAAAGATCCAAACAGCCACTGTAAACAAATACAAAACAGACGATAGTAAAATGACATTTGGCGTTCGAGTTTGGTGTTTCTTCTTCTTCTTATCTGCTCCTTCCTCTTCTTATCTGCTGGCCACTTTTTTTGCAATATTCGGCTGTCAGGCTCTAGACGCTTGTACCTCCTACCCCCACTTCCCCTAAGGGTAAAAATTTTTAAAACTAACCATTATTATTGTAGTCCCTCATAAGAAAAAAGGTTGCCGCAATCCGATTTTAAATATCTCAAATAGAAAGTTAAGGGGAGGGGGTGCAGGTTACTTTTCAACCACCCTGTTATATACATATATATATGAAAATGATCGAGTGGTATTTTTGGCTCTTGGGGACCACAAAATAAAAAAATAACATGGTCCCGGGCTTAGGTCTCACCATGACTACTACCGTAATAGTGTATTCCCTACAGGGAAATTCGCTAAAAATAAAAAAAACATTTGTAGTGTATTTAACTAATTTTACAAGTTTTTATTATCTATATATTAATAGGCAAGCATGTTTCTTTTCCTCCTTTTTTCTCAGCTCGTGGGCATCGTAGGAGAAATTCTCGGGTACCGTTAGAAAGGTAGTGTCTTGTAGATGAGCAGAATCACATTTTAATTCAGATCGACCCTCATGGCTCTGCCCTACAGACTTTTAAAGCTTTAATGTTAATCTTATGGGAAAAGGATGATTGGTTAAATCATTAGACAGCTGATAACAAATTATAGCAAAATAGAAAGAACATATGTTGCAATTATGAACGTTTTAAATCTAATTAAAAACTAATTAAATTAGTGTAATTTATTAAATTAAATTAAATCTAATTAAGGTAAACGCACCAGTAGTGGACAGTATAAGGAGAGGAGGGAGTTTGACACCGAATTGCTAGGAAATTTGAATACCTTCAATAGTTTTAATGGATCAAGGAGAAGCCTGGTTTAATTTTGTTTGCAAATTATTCAATAAATGTAGTTTCCAGCATAAAATAATCTTGTATGAACCGATAAAATAAAGTTATGCACATATTCCAGTGGTGGACAGTTAAAAAAGAGCATGTACCAGTAGTGGACAGACGCTTGTTCCACTGTGGACACCTCATTGAATCTTAACTGTTTTCTACTATTTCGTATGAAAAATAGATTGATATGATAATTTGAATCAAGATATTAATATTACGTTTTAGATATTAATATTTTCGTTTTAGTTGAAAAATAAGGTAATTATTACCTTTCAAAGTCGAAAGTGTCCACTACTGGCACAGTGTCCTCTACTGGTGCGTTTACCTTATTTCTTTTTTTCGAGTTTTGAACTTCATAAGGCTATTATTACGTATTTACAATTTTTCACACAATTACTGGCCAATGGTTCATAAAATTAATTTGAATACAATACATGAAGACAACATAAAACATGAATGGAGAATTGCATTTTATTGCATGTGTTGCTATATTACCGTATTTCTGTTCTAACACGAGGATTTATTTAGGATCATTTGAGACGACTTGTAAAAGAAGTATAGTTTAGCAGAAAACTTGTTATCTAGATTTTTGTTTTCATATTTCTTTTTAGCAAAAATATATTTAAAACTATATAGCTAGACCAATAAACAACTTTTGAAGTTATTATGAACAAGTTATAGACAAGTTATAAAATTACCCAAAACTACCTGAGAGATGTGCAGCAATCACCACAAATGGCACTCTAACATTTATACACATACATATTCAAAATGTGAACCAACAAAACCTTAAAATAAGATACACTATACCACACGGTCCACTACTGGATTTTCATTGAAATTCGTGTACCAGTAGTGGACAGTGTTTTATTCTTGTATATATTAATCAAAACTTTCAAATTATCACGTTAAACTGACCCAAATATTTCTGTGATTACATATTTATACAATTTATAAACCTAAGTATCTTTAAACCTTACTAAAATTAAGAAATTCCAAACACACCTCCTTATCAATTTGAATAAGAGTGACCTCTTCAATGGCAAATTTCAGTAGGCCTTAAATAAAAATACTCTTAATCCCTTTAAAAAAAAGCAAAATTCATAGCCTTTGTCAATAAACAATAGAAAAATAATCAAAGATTATGTCAACAAAAAAACATTTCGTTTTAGTTGAAAAATAAGGTAATTATTACCTTTCAAAGTCGAAAGTGTCCACTACTGGCACAGTGTCCACTACTGGTGCGTTTACCTTAAATAGCCACAATATCAACTGAAAAAATTGGTTGAATTTCAACCAGAAGGCGATCTCTAGTACACATTAATCAATAATCATATGATGGTACCTTACCTACATATGATTTGTAGAAAGGTAGAAGTATAACATGATTGATTAATTATTTTTAAATGCTCAGCCTGGTGCATAATAACATTTCAGCATCTGTAACACGTCACGTTCTTCCAGTTGCAGGTTTTGGGCTCAAATTTGCTACCATCATTTGCACATCATTGATTTCAATTTCCAAAATGTCAAGTGGGTGTGTAATGTGAATGACACTGCTGAATCATGAGGATGCAAAAAACTTACATTGATGGTAGTGGCTTAATGATTTTTGTCAGTGACACATGACAACCACCAATGATCATCATACATGTAGCCAACGAATCCCCACACTTTATTTCACTTAATAGTATGGAATCAGTGTCCAAATCTGTAACAAGATCCACTTGATTGTCATTTGAGATGGAGTACAAAAAGTCTTTTGGTTTTTGTTCAGTTATATGAAACCATGCAATTTTTTTGTTCTGTCAATGATGCAGCTTTTGTCAAATCTGTTTTTTAGTTTGATTTCTTGTTTGATGAGATCGTACATAGTGAGGTATTCAAAATAAATTCCATGGATGTTATCTTTTGCAAAATTATAAAATTTTAGCGGATCAAGAATTTGCTCAGAAAGATTCTTTGTAGGCTGGCTTATACTGTTAATCTTTTCAGTACCACGTACATCATCACTGGGTCCTTTTCCATGGGAAGTGGCAGAAAATACCATTCTTCACTAGCCCCTAAGCCCTTTTCATGATGGCATAAATTGATAATTTTTTTTCCATTTGTATATTGCGCCGTTGAGCCATCAGAAAAGTAGTAAATTTTGGAAAGTTTCCAAACATTTTTGTCAAAAATGCAATCAAATACAATTATTAATAGTTCTAGGATTACATAATTTATCAAAAACAGTTATACTTCTTAATTTTAATAAATCATACGTAGGTAAGCTACTATCATATGATTATTGATCAATGTGTATGTAACTTCTGGTATGGTCCGGAACCTGTTAGTCAAAGGGGGCCATAAAATACATACTAACAGTATTTTGAATGTCATTGTGTTAAGGTCATTCGTAGTACAATTCGCCAAGCCCGTGACATAAAAACTTAATTTTAACAAGTACCTCATCTGGAAAGTCAAGAACCCTTTCATTGCACCATGACAAGTAAAAAAAAAAACAAAAAAAAACACAGCAAAGGATTAAGTACGGTGAAGGTAGGTATCATAGTATGTTAATATGATTAACACGCAAGTTAATCTTGATTTCATTTGATGGAGTATAGGTTCTGAATCGACGTCTGAAAACACTTCATCAATTCATTTTCACCGGCTGAATCACTCTCATGTTTCTTGGATTTTTGTTTACATTTTTGTTGGCTTGAACAAACATTTTTCTACAGACCTACTTGATGAAGGCATTTCAAGTTTCCTCTTAATTGTTTTCTCTCGTGCCATTCTCTTTTCCACTTTAGCATTTTCATTTTTTTTCTTTTCTTGCTGGCTCTTGCTCTATTCTGTTTTATTCTGGCGTACAGATTAAGACTCGAGATTTCCCTTTCCCTCTTTTGGAAACATGCCTGTTTTTGTAAGAGTTACTGTTGACAGTGTGGGTAAAGACCGCAAAATTTCAGGTCCAGGAGACGCCGTTTTTTTAGGTAGCAAAGCAGATTTCAGCCCTGGAGCGCTTTGAACGTAATTCAGTTGATCATTGCTGGTAGATGGAGTAGCCTGAGGATCATCTCTGTTTTAAGTCAATCTGATGTTGATTGGTTGGTGTAACTGTTACACTTTCACTAACATCAACTTCCTTGAAAGTTATGAAATCTCTTTAAAAAAAATCCTACTCCACCTTAGTTTACAATTGATCCACAAAATCCAGCAGCTGTCGCATGGTCTTTGAAGGAGGAAATGTTAAATTCTTATCCCGAAGAAAGTGTTCAGAAATACAAATCACATCAGGAGACATGAAGTCCACAAATATTTCTTTCAAGCAAGTTTGACAACAACTCCTTGAACACTTTAATGGATCACCCTTTCAAAGATTTCAGCAACATCTATAAATGAGGTTGAGTTGTGTTTTTCGGAGACAATGTTACAGTTCATGTTTATGGCCAACAAGGTCCTAAGTATATAAATCCTAAAAATTACTGTTTTAAGTGAATTTATGTTTACGCTGTGTATACAGGGTGTCCAGCTTCCACCTTTACAAACTTTTCCAGGTCATTAAGCATGTCAAAACAAAGAGAAAAATCATATAAACATATGTCCGGAAATGCTTCGTTAAGCCGCTAGCCGCCATTTTGTTTTTTACACTTATGAATTTTTATTTCCGTAACGGTTTGTTGTATTGAGTTTATATTTGGCATGTATCTTAATCACGCCAATGCTCATTTTTAGAAAAAATATTATTTTTTTCCGATTTATATTTTCAAAATGGCGGCAATTTTAAATTTTTAAACTCAAATATCTCAAAAATGGTAAATTTTATAAAAATGTTACAAGAGACAAAAAAGTTGACAAATTAAATTATCTAAACATTGACATCAAGTTTGTAAGGATCCAACAACAAATAACGGAGTTATTGTGGTTTTCTTGCAGAAAAACACAGATTTTGCACTATGATTAATGCTAATTTAGGTTATTTTAAGAGAAAAATCTCAATAACTCTGTTATTTGTTGTCGGATCCTTACAAACTTGGTATCAATGTTTAGATAATTTAATTTGTCAACTTTTTTTCTCTTGTAAAATTTTTATAAAATTTACCGTTTTTGAGATATTTGAGTTTATAAAATTAAAATTGCCGGCATTTTTAAAATATAAATCGGAAAAAATAATATTTTTTCTACAAATTAGCATTCGTGTGATTAAGGTACATGCCAAATATGAATTCAATACAACAACCCATTACGGAAATAAAAATTCATAAGTGTAAAAAACAAAATGGCGGCTAACGGCTTAACGAAGCATATCCGGACATATGTTTATATGATTTTTCTGTTTGTTTTGACATGCTTAATAACCTGGAAAAGTTTGTAAAGGTGGAAGCTGGACACCCTGTATTACGTAGTGTGTAAGGAATTTTAAAATAAGTGAATTTTAGATGTGTAAGCTACCTTATCCTATATTATATAAAACAGCATAGATAACCTTTTAACCAATTATATCCTTAAATGGTTCTATATAAATGCCTATTTTCTATTAAAAGATAAGTGATAAAATGGAAAATCAAAACAGCCTAGATATTTTGCATTCAAATATTCGCAGCATGCGGGAAAATTTTGATTCTTTTATTACGCAATTGCAAAATAGGGAACAATTACCTGACATCATAGTATTGTCCGAAGTTTGGATAATGCAAGATGAACTCGCCCACTACAGCATACCCGACTATCAGGTTCACGCAAACTGTAACGACACATACCGAGCGGGAGGAATAGTTTGTTATAGTAAACAATGCGCTGAATCACAGCGGCCGGCCAATTGTCGCGATATCAGCTGATTTTGTCCAAGTCGTAGTTGACCTCGGCGCCGGCAGAGCGCTCTCGCTACTAGCCGTCTACCGATTACACGCGAATCCGCTAGCATTATTAATTTGTCGACGAACTGCAAGATGTTATTGATACCATAAAGGATAGGAATTTACTTCTGATAGGAGATTTTAATGTGTGCATTTTACAAGACTCAAACAAAAACTTTGATTATTTAGCTCTCGTGGCTAGCAATGGAATGGAAAGTTTTGTTAATGTACCCACTAGAGTCACAGAAACGAGCAGTGCCTGTTTAGATCATGTATTTTTCAGAAGTAGGGATAGAATTGGTTGTGTTGCAGCTGTAGAAGATTAGGTATAACTGACCACAGAATGATTCAATGCAAACTATTTTGTACATCCAGTAAAATAATAAAAGAACAACAGGACCCCAAGCATATTAAAAGAATTGATTTTACTAAATTAAAGAAGCTAGCAGAGGAAATTGACTGGTCAAATATATATAAAACTGGTGATGTGGATTTGGCTTATGCGGATTTTATAAATAACATAGAAAATGCAATTGTCAAAGCGACAGTGAGAGTTAAGTTTAAAAGATCAAGACAGAAGCTAAAGCCATGGACAAGCCAGGAGTTAATAAATAAAATTAGGACAAGAAACAAATTGTTAAGTAAGTGTAGGAGATTTCCAAATAATTTACGGTTTGAAAATGAATATAAGCAGTTCAGAAATTCCCTAGGCAATGAAATAAAGCTTCAAAAACAAAACTACTATCTGTATTCATTTAATGAGAATTCAAAAAATACCTCAAAGCAATGGAAAACCATTAATGAATTGCTAGGAAGTAAGACTCAGGACAAATCTAAAGACATATCTATTAGAGACGAGGAAAATAATAAAATCTTAACAAATCCATTTGAAACTGCCCATAAGTTTAATTCAGATTTTATAAATACCATCCAAAGAATAAGTGATAGACAAATGATTAATAACCCACAAATAAATAACAATGACAGTTTTCCAGAAGCAATGACTCCTCAAAATTCAATGGTATTTTTTCCTACATGTCCTGAAGAGGTTAAAGGTCTTATAAATAGTCTGCAAAATAACAAAGCACCCGGAGTCGACAATCTGTCCTCAGAAGTGTTAAAAGCACTTTGTAATTTTATATCACCTGTGTTATCTTACATTTTTAACCTTAGTTTAGAAAAAGGTGTTTTTCCATCTGAATTGAAAAGAGCGATTGTTATTCCAATATTTAAGAAAGGTGATAGGAAACTGACGAACAACTATCGATCAATCTCTTTGTTACCCTTAATTGCTAAACTACTCGAGAAATTGGTTAAAAAAAGGTTATTATCATATTTTGAATTAAAAAAATATCTCAGCCCAAAACAATATGGATTTTTGCAGGGGAAAAGCACTGAAGATGCTCTTGTCAAAGTTTCAAACGAAATTCAGGATGGAATAAATCATAACAAGAATGTAACAGGTCTGTTCATAGATATTACCAAAGCCTGCGACTGTGTAGATCATAAAATCCTTTTGAATAAACTGGACTTAGCTGGAATTAGAGGTGTGGTTAACAAGTGGTTTGCAAGTTACCTTGAGAATAGAACTCAACAAGTAAGAATTCAAAGTACATTAAGCACTCCTTTAAATATAGAAAGAGGAGTTCCTCAGGGCTCAGTACTGGGGTCTATCCTCTTCCTTGTTTGTATTAATGATTTATGTGGAGGTGTTTTTGAAGGAAAACTGACCGCCTTTGCTGACGATACGGCCTTAACATATACCTCAGAAAGTCAGCCTATGCTTCAGACAGCGATGCAGGAAGGTTTAACAAAAATAAAATGATATTAAGTGACAAGACAACTTATACATTATCTAACTTACGGTCAAGTTCTATAACCGACACGATCATAAAATATCCTTGCTCTCAATGCAATGTTAATATTAACTCTACATGCAATCAATGCTTGGATATTGCACATAGCTCAACTGTTAAATATCTAGGTGTGGTTTTTGACGAAAATCTAACTTGGAAGCATCACATTTCAAAATTACAAAGGGAACTAATATCATCACTACGAAAATTTTATTTTTTGCGATATCTTTGCCCAGAAGAGGTTTTGCGGACTTTATATTTTTCTCTTGTGCAATCAAGACTTCAGTATGGTATAACTTGTTGGGGAGGAACGTATCTAAGCTCTTTAAAACCAATAATTGTTTTGCAGAAGAAAATAATAAGAGTAATACTTCGAAAGAACCGAATGGAGCCGTCGTCTCCACTTTTTAAGCACCTTGGAATTCTACCATTAAGATCTTTATTTGTCTATAAATGTCTCAGAATGTTTTACATTAGAAGTGGGAGCACTAGAGTCAATACAAGTGAATATAGAGATAGGTTAAGAAACACTTTTATTACCGTTCCTAGACCTTTTAAAGAATCATACAAAAAATCGTTCAACTACCTTGCACCAAAAATTTTCAACGTTTTAAGACTCTTTGATGAACGATTCTCCTCGATTACAACCTTTTGTAAATTTATCAAGGAGCGCATTGCTCAAATAGACGATATAGAAGATATCATGAGGTAGACAGATTTTGCAAGTTTAAATGTTCAGACCACTAAATATTTTTGTGGTGTTTTGTTTCTATCTTCAACTAACCAATCTTTGCATTTTCGTATGATATATATGGTAATATAGGAATATTGGGTCAATTGATGTTTTGAATACTCCAAGCAAAGTAAATTTTTGTTCTCCATAGGCATTTATAAGTAATTGATTGAAAATCGTTTTTTTTTATACGTAATACTCAATGTAAAGTTCATTAAATTGTTGCTCACCCAAGGCATATGAAAAAGCCTCGAAACAGGTTTTCCTAATGAGGCTCTTTATTTTCATGTGAAGCCTTTATATAATACAGGATGATGGAAAATATTTTTTAAATAATTCAGTAAAAGTACCTAAGAATATGGGAGTTTTAGCATCTGTAGCTGATTTATTACTTTGTTTTTAGGGATACTTGTAGTTCTATTTTTGTTTGTAGATGGATTTTTTTTGTTTTTTCTTTTTGGGATGTTGTATGAATTGTATGAATGTATTTAGTTAGTTTGGTACTATACTGTTTATTTTTTCGGTATTAAATAGTAGTGTGGTTCTATATATAGTACATTGTAAATATATATACATATAAAAATATATAAAAAAACCAATTTATAAAAAGAAAAAAGAGAATGTGGATAAAGAGGAAACGTGTTAGTAAGCTATTCTAATAAAAAAAAAATTAGTAAATATTGTATATTTCTATAACTACAATTGATCTTAGAGATATATATTGTATCATGTTGCAGATGTTGAGAGATTTCATGTTTTGTATTGTGTAAGACTATTATTATGATTGTAAAATTGTGTGCTTCTATGAAAATAAACTTTATTTATTTATTATTTATTATTATATTTGAATTTATTGTCAATAGACCTAGTGTTGCCAGGAGTAAATATATGAACAGGAATATGTTTAGTGGGTTGCACATGTTCGGTTGCTTTGGGATTGAAGGTCTGATTTTCACATCTTCTCTTTCTTTCTTCTTTCTTTTTTAAAAAGAGGTTGGCGGACCTCTTTTTGCCTTACTTTGCCCCGTCCACATAGACTATTGATCTGTGCGTGGATCGTATTAGACAAAGTAAGGGGGTGAGCCGCTACAGTACAAGGTGAAAGGTACTGATAAAAGTCACTGGCAGATCGCGGATTCGAACCCACGACATCGCTGCCATGGTCCCGAAGTCCGGCGCGCTAACCACTACGCCACCGACTCACCCATATACATGTAGGTTACATATCTTCCTTCATATTTACATTGACACATTTCAGTGACATAAGCTCATTACAAACTAAATCTGTAACCAAAGTTTTATCAAACTTATTTAAATGTAAACCATGTTTGGTTGAATGGGTTCTTTTTAGATATGACAGTGACAATAATTTTATGTTCCTATAATTCTCACTCATTTTTCTACACACTCGTTAATGTTAGTGACGTTATAGTTATTAGATACAGTTCAGGTAAAACTTGCTGCAGTATAGGTTCCGTAAAATTCTTGTGCAAAACGAAGTCCAAAATGTCTGGTTCATACGTTTCTTGGAAAGGGTAGTGGGTAGGCTCATCAAGAGCCGCCACTATAACATCGGAAACATTTATGTGTTGTAAAAGCCGGTTACCATTAGAGTTTTTGGTTCGACAGCCCCATATTCGGTGTTTACAATTAAGGTCACCCATAATTATTATACAGTTGAACAGTATTCCGGAAAGAGATGTTCTAAGTCCTGGGCATGTAAACGGCGATTTGGGGATTCGTACATGGAAATAATTTGAAAAATAAGTCCATTTCGAAGACTAAATTTAATACCAACCGCTTCTATTGTGTTAAGTTGAGGCATAAATGTATGGAAATGTACGATGTGTCGTTTGACGAAAATTGCAACCCCCACCGGAGCCTATAGCATTTTGTCGATCTTCTCTGTATGATACATAACCACCTATTTTGAAAGGTTCAGTATTTACAAGATGTAACACTTGCAACGTCAATATTATGCCTTGCCAAGAATGCGATGAAAGTACCCCTCTTTTCTCGGATACCGTTAGCGTTCCAATTGAGGAATGGTAAATTGTTTATGTAAAATAGGTTAGATTGATCCATTGGAAACAACAGAAGTGATAACATTACTAATGATCTTTTTAATAACAGACATGAATGATTTAACGAGGTCTAATATAATTTTTTGCCAAAAAATCTGAGAAATTGAATCGTTGTCAACCTCTTCTGTACCTCTACGTGCAGCTTGGGATTCATCCAGCATCTTGTTACCGTAACAACTTTTGCATAGGGCATCTTCTGCCCATCGGAAGATGCAGACTCACGAAGATTAAGATGAGCACTATCGTTCATATTCGGAAATTCAGAGGCAGAACTTATATCCGGGATCTTAGATTGTTTAGCAGACACGGTTGTGGAATGTGAAATATTACCATTAGTCTTTCTTTCCTTAGTTTTTACGATATCTTGGTACGCACTGCATCCTCTATAGTTGGCCGTGTGGTTTTCCCCACAGTTATCGCTCTGGGGAATTTCTGTCTTCTGTTTCGTACAGTTAGAGTAGTCTCTTTGACTTTTACGGCTGTAATGCGACTCAGTACCTCTGAGCTTTGAAATGAACTCCCTGACACTCTGTTTTTTTTCAGGAAGTTTTAAATTTTTGAAGTTATCGCCTTTTTTTCCCTCAACCGCTAATGTAAAATATACCTACTTTTTGGCTATGTTTTTTTATTCTAGTCTTTCCAACACCAACTATGGTGCGGAAAAACTCTGAACATACGGAAATCTTTACACCTGCTTGAGTTGTTTAAAAGTAATTTATAGAGTGCTTGCGCTCACAACCATGTTTCTTCTTTTTATTTTGGTCTAAGATTTTACCTCTATCTTTTTACAGAATTGGCGTGATTCAAAGTAGCGATAATATCCAGCCTTTTCTTGTCTGGGATTTTGTAAAATTCTTCCTTAAAAGTCTTTAAATCATTGCGCCTACTTTTAACACAATAAAAAGTTTATTGTCATGTTTATATCGATGGAAGATGAGATGCCTTCTTGGAGCTGCTTACCTGGCTACATTTTCTCTTTCCTCCTGCTGTTTGTTTCTTTTGGCTTCCTTATTTATTTTCACTAACACTGTAAAAATGTTTTGACATCGATCTGCACTAACAATTTTTCATCAATTAAACAGATTTTCACCGAAATATTATATTATTTAAAGTGACTACGCCACGAACAAGGCTCGAAAAATCCACCGTAACCTCAAATGACTAATGCCAGCTGTTTTTGAACAACTCAATTCAGTTCAATCAAGGCAATTAGAACCCTACCATTAATACCATAATAATAAATAATAGTAGGTAGGATTCTATTTGCCTTGTGTCAAATCATCATTAGGCCTACTGAAAAATATCGCTAATCTTGTATCTGGAAAATAGTGAGTCTACAGAAATAACCTCCAAGCTTTTTCAGAAAGGCAGAACTTACCTACAAGAAATTTCTTCCAATTGCAAAATATTTAAGTTGAAAAAAAATACTTTCTCGTCCAAATGAATTGAATATTATTTTATGGGTGGGGAATGGCTATAGGTCTACTTGGATCAATAGCCTATGATATTCTTTAGGATTAGGCTTAGGCTGTTTAGCAAGGCTCAAGATTTAGCATAGGACTTATGAAATTGGACTCAATCAAACACTAATTAAGTTGGATCATTAAACCTATTCAAACCACCCCAATGACCACCAATTCAATGATGTTTCAAGTAGGCCTAAGCCACAGAATTTGCTTCATTAAATAGTGAAGCCGATGAAGGCTAGATCTAGGGCCTTCATACCTGATATATCAGTAAAAACAAATGGTAACTTACGGTATTAAGTCAGTAGAAAAAAACTTAAAAGTAAGGAAAATTGAGTTAGTTTGCGTTGTCACAGGGAGTAATATTTTCAATTTTCAATAAAGAAAATTGTTAAATAACGGCATCCTAAACAGGAAAATAAAATGCCATGTTTTACCGAAAAGCTGTAGGAAAGTGGATAACATAACCAACTGCGCTACTAGTCCAAAGGTGAAGATGACGTTTAGGGTTTAGGCCACTTGAAATTTTAGTCATCCGGTAAACCTCGAAAACTGATTAATCGAATTTTTTTAAAGGAAACCCTCATCATTGTGTTAGACAGAAAAAACATCGCCTAATTTCCTTAAAAGTTTTGCTCAGGACAGGCTTGTATTAACTTAGTTTCAGTATGATATTTTGTTTCTGTAATTTATAACACAAAACTTAGTTTGGGGCGTAATTAATCATTAGGCATAAGGCCTACAGTAACAATGCAAATTATACTTGACTTGTACTATATTGATATGATGGCTCCAATAGTGGCCAATATTCGTTGGGACTTCACCAATAATTAGTCTAAGTTCACCTGTCCATAAATCTTTGTTAAAAATAAATCTTTAAGCCCTAGGTCTATTTATTATTTAAAATGCATAGTGATTATGTAGAAGAAAATCTATATATTTGCAGTGATAGAAACCATTGTCTTGGCATAGTTAGAGAGTTTTTGCACATTAAAAAATCAATACGGTAAACGCTATTTAATTATGTTGGATTTAGCTATTTTGACTGCTTGAAGTTACAAACACTGGTCGAGAAGTGATCAGTTTCAAGTACGTTATTACACATTGTTTATTCAGTTTAACCATGCTTCTTAATGTATTATTCTAAAATTTACAAATTTAAAAAATAGTAAGTATTTACTATAAGATATATCGTATGTTGCAAAAACCCTCTATTAAGGTGCATTTACACCAGAGGTTGACAACCAAAAGTTGTCGACTTTAGCCAAATCAATGTAACAGTAGAAGTTGTCAAATTTTGGTTGTTAACCTCCGGTGTAAACGCACCTTTAGGGTATGTTTATTAATTCTTTAGACTATTATTGTGGTTGTAATAGTTTACAAAATTTTCAAGGACTACAGATGGCTTGGTGTATGTGTGCTCATGGCTTTTCGAGAAAAGAGGATGGTCTAGGGATGGGGTGGGGTTACTTTTCTAAAAGCAACCTTCTGTTGTAACTAGGTCGACATAAAGATCCAAAAATTTTGCATTCGATCTGAGACAAAACGCGAATAAAATCAATTTTAGAATATACTCATCGAAAGCCATGAGCACAGATACACCGAGCCATCTATAGCTGATGGGTGGCAAACAAAAATGTATTAGTTCGGTTTTCAAAAGTAGGCATAGCCTACCAGTATCTGCATTTGAAATTGTATTTAAGTTAAATAAGTTAATGGCATTCTTTGAGGAGTAAAAAAAGTGATTCTAAAGTAAGGGATTGAGATGTGGGTATACAGTTTACTATCCTACATTTTAATCTTCTTACCATTAAGATGAAATCATATTAGCCAAAGACTAACTCAATAAGAATGTATTGTTTACAATAGGCTACGTTATCTATATGAAATTAGGTAAAGACACAATTAAAAGGAGGTATTTATTTATTTTTTATTTATGTAAAATTAAAATTGTTTTAGTTCTGTCAATTATAGTTTGAAAATAACCACAAAACACAGAGTTCCTTCGTGAACAATCTTCCCTCTTCCAATCTTACTTTTTACACATGAAAAAACGTTGCAGTTTTGAACTATTTAGAATAATGGACCTTTTGTTGCATTTCTCCAACTAAACTACACACACAACAAAACCTTTTTCAAATTTGAAACAGCTAGCCTACTTTATTTGCCTGAATTGTAAAATTAACATCACGACGACACTGACAACAAAAATACTTTAACCTAATTTACTTATTGTTTATGTTTAGTTTGAGGTTTTGACAAATGAAGTAGTTTGTTGTGGTTGAAAACAGGTGGCGACGCCAGTGACGTCACTAGGGTTTGTTGGTGTCCATTACCTGGTAGGGTTCTAATTGCCTTGCTTTAAATTAAAACTCTTGCCAATACTTTAAATGAAAATACCTGTTTATCTATATATTAATACGCAAGCATGTTTCATTTCCTCCTTTTTCTCAGCTCGTGTGCATCGTAGGATAAATCCGCGCATACCGTTAGAACGGTATAGTCCTGTAGATGAGCAGAATCACATTCTAATTCACATCGGACTCCAGGGCTACGCCCCACAGGCTTTCAAAGTTCCAATGTTAATCTTATGGATAAAGGAGAACTGAATGAATCATTAGACAGCTGTTGTAAAAATAACTGCTAGAAAATTAGGAAGAACAGATGTTTTCATTCTAAAGTATTTTAAGCTTCTTGGGTCCAGATCAACTGAAATTTTGATCGAATTTCGATCAGGAGGCGATCTCTAGTAGAATTAATTACAAAGAAACATTTGTTGCCATATGTTGTGTTCATAAAAAACTCAGATCAAAAACTACAAAATAACCTGACATGGGTACGTTTATGACGGTCCTGGGGCTAAGCCCTGTAGGCTATAAAAAAATAAATGGCTACAAACATTTTCCATTAAATTTTCCGTATCTATACCAAGTTTAATTGCAAATGGCCCGGTGGTTTCCAAGTACATTGATCACAAATATATAAATATACATACCAACATCCGCTTTTATAAATATAGATGACATCCTAGCTCTGTGGTCATTGTTGATCAAAATTCAAGTCATTTAAATACGGTGGATTATTAAGTGTATTAACGTTTAATTACAAAAAGTTAAATATGCACTTACACACATATCTAGCATTCATACATTCAGTTTTAATTAAGACTCACAATAAAATTTGACATAATAATTTTTTCTGTCGTTGGTATACAACCAATTCTTTAAATACATACATTTATTTAAATTCAGGTTCTTTTAATTAAGATGGAAAAAACTTACATATTTAATTTTTCCCATATCGCATATTGTCGTGAAAAAGTCAAGTATACTGTATTATAGCAATGAAAGGGTCAAGTTGAAAAATTGTTCATAGGCAAATTTTTGTACATACCTATTTACACAATTTGGGGGTTATATTTATTAGTAAGTAATGATTACAAATGCCCGTGACAATTGAAAAATCAATCTGTATTAGTACATTTACCTGCTAGATTCTTCAGCAAAGATTCGGGAAACCGGTACATGGTTTCTTTTCTTTATTTGGATCAGGCAAATGGTTATGGAAGGGGCTGTTTCGGGTGGGAATGATGGAGGAATTTTGTAGCCCCCGGTCACCTGAGTATCATATAACCAGTTCTATATCTGTCACATCTTAATTGTCTGCAACAACAAAACCCACAGTCATTTTCAACCAAACATGATCAACAATACAATATTAATATATTCAGTACACTCTCACTAATCCGACAGAGGGCAGACCAATGTGGAGCTAGATTACTTATAATGCCATACCATTGGAATATGTAAAAATAAAAAAACAAGACACAACTTGGGGTACCAGTGCAGTCCAATACGCTGCATTAATTATGGGCATTTGATTAATTTGATAGCTTTTCTCTGTATTAACACGACACTCGACCAATAAACAATTAAATAAGTATATAAAATATGGTACCTTTTGTCACTGTTGAGATATACCTGTTGATCATCATCGATAGGGGGCGGGGGCTCAACCTGATGATCACAAAACATCATGCGTTTTCCGAACTGCTATTCTATTTCCTTACAACGGAGCCTAATAGAAAATATAAAAATATTATCATAAAACCCTAGAGAACCTTCTTAAAACAGCACGTATAATCCTACTTGTCACCAATTTTCGTAAAAACGGAAGCTATACGCAGCCCGTTTATGACGGGTTGTAATACTTTTTCCCGCCTACATGTTATATAATCTTTAAGTGTATATAAATGTCTAAAAGAAAATATAAAAATACTGTATTATCATAAAACCCTAGAGAACCTCTTTAAAACATCATGCGTTTTCTGAGCAGTCATTCTATTTTTCTACAACGGGGCCTAAACAGGACTCGTTTATGACAGGTTGTAATACTTTTTCCTGCCTAAATGTTTCATAATCTTAAAGAGTATGTAAATGCCCAATAGAAAATATAAAAATATCATAAAACCCTAGGGAGCCTTGTTAAAACACCATGTATAATCCCCTTCTAGCTGTCACAGTCTACAGCTGACAGTCTAATCTAGCTGTCACCTAATTTCGTAACAACGGATCCTATACCCAGCCCGTTTATGACGATTTGTAATCCTTTTTCCAGCCTAAATGTTTCATAATCTTAAAGAGGATATAATTGCCTAATAGAAAATATAAAAATAATATCATTAAACCCAAGAGAACCTTCTTAAAACAGCATGTATAATCCTACCTGTCACCTATTTTCGTAAGAACGGAAGCTATACGCAGCCCGTTTATGTCGGGTTGTAATACTTTCTCCCGCCTAAATGTTTCATAATCTTAAAGTGTGTGTAAATGCCTAATAGAAAATGTAAAAATATTATCATAAAACCCTAGAGAACTCATTTAAAGAAAAGTTTGAAGAAACGCGATTTAGCAATGCTACAGTAGAGGGATGGATCAAGATAGTGAAAGAGAGCGTTCTAGATGGTTTGACAAATTTGAAAGTTGGTCGCTTTGTAGAAAGACTTACGAAAAGAATACTGTTTATTTGCAAGGAAATTTATCTAGACATACCATAGGCTGCGTGTAACCAAAAGAAATCGAAGAAAGACAAAAAAACGAAAGAAGAACATAAATAAAGAAATTGACAGGAGTTCAATAATAAGTGGAATTTAAGTGGAATTGTTTCTTCTATAATAAGTGGAAAAGACGAGCAAGTGGAAGAGAAGTGGTTGAAAAGGCCTACTAATAAAGATTCGTACTTCTCCAGGAAGTTTCCAGTAATGACAAAAGGGAAAATTTCAATATTGAAAAGATATCTATAGACAAATTAGTCAAATCAGAACAGAAAATAATTGTTGAAAATTTCGAAGAACGAGGAACCAATAAAAGTGAAATTAACTTCAAGGTAAAACATTACGGATCAATGAAAATTAAACTCCAAACAGAAGATTACGATTCTCTACGAGGGACCAACTGGGTTGCAGGTGCAGCTATGGATGCCGTTGCTGAGAAAATGTTGAAAATAAGGGCAAATCACACATACGTTTACGGTGGTTTAGAAATAAGGCCAAGAATAGTCAAAAAAGAGGAAATCCCCGCGCTATCAATTGTGAAGGGTTACAAAAAAGCCGATACTTGATTTTGCCATACATCACAATGAATAACAATCACTGGTGCTTGATTGTAGTTGATCTTCAGAATAAATATATTTATAATTTTGATTCAATTGGAGGAAGAATAAGTGATGTAAATGCCCAAGAAAAAGTCCAGGCATTTCTAGAAAACGTCAACAAATTATCAAGGCTGAAGTAAGAAATAGATTTAACAGGATGGTCAGAAAAGTCAGACACAGTCATTTACCCGAAGCAACGAGATGGTTAAAACTGTGGTATATTTTTTGTATACTACATGTTGAAAGCTTTAGAAAATGGATTGAAACCCAACGATGTAATAGAAGAAACAGGTATACACGAATTTAGAAGGATTTGTCTGAGGGAACTTGAAGATCCAGAAACTATTTTTTTTTTCTACAAGCGAAGGCAAATGGATTGATAGATCCATATAAATCTTGTATATATTACCCGCCAGACACTAAGGACATGGAACCTGAGATCAAAGACACGTGTTAAAACAGCTGACAATAGCATACACAAAGAACAAAAATATGGGAAAGATGTCTGAAAAATATGCCAAGAAGATTTCGTATCACTTTCTGACAACAACTGGTTTACCTCGACAGTGGTAGATTTCTACAACACCACATTTGTGAAGGATGGACAGTTTTGTTTCGCTTTAGGAGAATCGACAATCGCACTCCAAGAAGGAAGACCAAAGTACACTCCAGTTTTCAACCCAATTGCGACGGAATTGAATAAAGTCAGTTTGGTATTTATACCCTACAATCCCAGCAGGCATATCACACTGTATGTTATAGATTTGACGAATAAACTTGTTACTCACCTCGATCCATTGAATGATGATTACGTAGTAAACAAGAAAAAATGATCTAGGGTACGTTGTCTACGTTGTCTACTATATATCATTTCTGAGTGAAAAAACAAGATTGCCGACATCGACATAACTTTTGACAGCGGCAGGTTTAGAACAGAACTTCAAATGAGATGCCTAAGATTATCACTACCTGTTGCAGATTTGTGTCTTGTCTGTGGAAACGGTTCTTATCATAGGCGACCAGAATGGTGCCAATGTCACAAATGCGGAAGATGGGTACATTTTACCTGTATGAAGACCAAACTGATGTATGAACAACTGAAAAGGAGAAGTTTGTCGTATTCTTGTTTGCTGTGCATAATGAATAACTTGTAATGAATGACATCATCAAGAGGAGATAGGATGGAAGAAAACAAAGAAATATTAAAATAAAAACTAGGAAAATGAAAGTAGATTAGCTTACTATAATAATATAAAGTAGTTAAATGGTTGTTGAGGTCACTCTGACTTAATGCATTCAAGCATGCGGGCTGTATAATGCTGACGGTCCCTCAACAATCTGTAGGATTAGCTATTTTATTTAATACTAATGTGCTGCTTGAGCCAAAACATACGAGATTAATGATTGATTTCAATTGTCTATATATATAATTCCGTAAGCGAATCGGTCCTCACGAAATATCTGGAGTTAGAATAAAGATAGGGTAACGTGTGATGGCTCATTTTAAAGCTTGAGGGCCAAGGACGCAAGGAAAAATACCAGAATTTTTAAAAGTTGCCTGGGCTTTGCCCCATTGGACCTTGAAGTTCCAATGTTAATCTAATGGGAAGACGATTTTTAGATCCACACGTGTGTTCAAGCAGATGTTCCAGTTTTTTTTTTTTTTTTTTTTTTTTTTTTTTTTTTTTTTTTTTTTATCATAAACCCATCTTTTTAATAAGCAGATATTTTGAGTTAACCCAAAGTTATAACTTTTTATATAAAATTGGCAATGTACTATAAAAATGTACGGATCCACAGAAGATTTCATCTTAGTGACCCCATCTATGTCATTAAGGAAATAATAGTAGAATAATTGGCATATTCAGCATAAAAAATAAAAATAAAAGTTAAAATTATTTTAGACGTGGCATGGTTAATATAATGGTTAGTTGTCTTTATTCAGTGAATGTCGTTTAGTTAAGACGTTACTGCTTTATATTCGCTATTAATAGAGTTGAAGAGTTGAATCGTTTTGATGAGTGTTTATTAATTTTCGACTGAATCATCTATATATAATTCTGTAAGCCGAATTTCTTGAGCAAAATTGTGAGCGTTATACAAATCGCAGAAAGATGGGAGGTGTCTCAAATTAAAGGTCTCGCTCCCATACACGAGGGAAAACTATTGGCGTGTCCATAATGTTAACAGGAAATGAGAAATCACGTAAAACGTCCTCCATAAGAATAGCATGGGGATTCAAAAAACGTATGTTTTGTGTAAACTAAAACATGTGTTATGGTTTAATTTTAAAACGAGACACAGATGATAATATTGAGTAAAGATGATAAAATAATTCACCCCAAAAGAGAAGTAATCTATATATAGCCTATAATTCTGTGAGCGAAATTTTTTGAGTAAAATTGAGAGCAATTTGCAACTCGCAGGAAGATGGTAGGGGTCTCAAATTAAAGGTTTCGGTCTCATATATGCATGAGGGAAAATTATCAGCGTATCCATAAAGTTACAAGGAAATAAGAAATAGCGTAAAACGTCCTTCATAAGAATTGCTCGGGGATTCGAAAACCGACTGCTTTGTGTACATTAAAACGCATGTTATGATTTTATTTTAAAACGAGGGACAGATTGGTCTATTTACCACCTATTAATAACCAAATGACATAATATATCTAGAGTGGTAATACTATAATAAGACGTTTTGAGGCTTTGTGCAACTAAAATTTCTACTAGAATAGTTACCATCCTTACAAACTATTAAAATGGACTGCGGTTTTTTACTGTTATGTTATAATAATTTAAATTGTAAAAAACTGAGCCTGTATGCAAATTATGAAATAAATTCTGATCGTGATGGGGACGCAATGGGCGATGAATTTTGGTTTGAGAAACAACGCCTACCTTATTTACATTGAAACAGGTTTAGGTTTTATTTTATGACGAAAAGAGTCAAATGATCATATTGAGTGATGATGATACAATAATTGAAACTTAAAGTATATCAGTCAACGAAAGGTTGGTATTCTGTTAGTTTAATTTTCTCAGAAACCCTTTGGTCATTTCATAGATTGTAGAGTTTTTAGGAGAGAGTTAAAATAAAAGTCGTTTGTCCTACATACTAGGGAAAAAATTAGAAGGTCAAAAACTTTATAACAAAATGGGAAAGAAAGATATTAAGAGAGATATTTAAGAAATATTATTTTCTGGAAGGTTCTCCTAAGAAATTCTCCATATATAGTGATTTTTTTTTTAATCTGCTTTGTTTACACAAAATCATAAATTTTGATTTTAAGGGTCGAATATTAACAGGGAGTAAAGATGATCTGTTTTGAGCGGCTGTGTTTTAACTTGGTGAAGAAAAAAAATTACAAATCTGACAGGAGCTAAGATCTATTCAATTTTAGGACAAACAAGACAATGAAACGGGTATTATACAAAGTATTGGAAGTTAATTGACTCTGAAATGGGTGCTGAACATCCGTCATGTTTTATTCTCATTGCCGATTTTCTATTTTATATTAACAGACCGTCATAGATAAAAGGGACTATGATTTCTTGAAAAACTTATTTTTCATAGATCGATATAAGTTTAACAACAGACAGAATGAAGCATTTACAAACGGGTAATGATAATAGTACAGCATTTAATAACGGGTGGCCTAATAGTACAGGATTGTAAAGAGTGCTTTTGGGGTGATTAGCCTAAAATAAAATAAAATTAAATTAAATTTAAAATAAATTAAAATTAAATTTTCTGGAAACTTTCATAGTAAAGAATTAATGATCCACTATGGTTCATGCTATTTTAATTTTATGATTAGGGGCTTTTGCCCCTATGAGCCACTAGTTATTATTTATTGTAATAAAAATTATTATTATCAACACCCAATATTATTTATTAATAAAATCCATTAAGCCTATTTCTATTTACTAAGCATAATACATTTTTATTTTTTATTTTTTATTTGGTGTTTATCTACGCCAGTGGCATTTTTAACGTTTTTACGGGGAACGGTCAAAACCCCAGTCTTGTAACTATCTAACATCGACCAGTTGTTAGGGTGGGTTTACACGTGAGAGTTTTTCTCTCTCGGAGAGTGGTTGGTTACTCTCAAAAAAATCTCAGACAGCTGTTTATAGTACTCGCAGAAAACTGTCTGGGATTAACAATCTTGGAAAATTCGCTTGTTGTGTAAACACCTCCGCGAGTACCTGCTGAGAGTACGAAACTCTCTGAGAGTGAAAAACTCGCACGTGTAAACCTACCTTTAGAAAGCATCATTAATTAATAGCTCAATGACAAATGGCAACTGAGTCCGGAATCGATATTTTAAAAAGCTACTAACTTTCCTCAGGATCGAAACGGCAACCTTTGGATTCAAAGGCGAACACTATTTTATTACATAATCAACCTTAAACAGCACATACTACTTTGATGGTGATCAAACTTCTATTTCATATAGTTAGGTAGTCATAATTTTTTATTTAGAATTATTACTTTATTCGATATTATTCTTTTTTAGATATAAATTCAACAAACTAAATTTTTCTTTGCATGCCAAAACTTCCCCGTTGGATTTTTATAATTTAATGGCAGTACGACACGTGGTCTGCCTATCAATAGTCCCTGTTGTTTTTAAAGGCAGTTTGACAAGGGGTCTGCCGTTCTGAAGTTCCTATATAGCCTATATTATAGATATTCATCTTACTCGTCGTTAAAAGTTTCCACTGTAGAGGCAATAAGGGGATCATTAAACAAAGTAAACATCTTATCCTTGGATTAGGGATGTTGTGAATATGAATTATTATTCTAAACTATTGATTCAACCTAATGCATGGTAGTGTTAGTTCAAGGGCGCACTTGGTGGGCTTAGCTACTCAGGGACTATGCATTGCATGCAGTGAGCTTTGATGGCACCTTGGGAGACCGACTCTGGAGGCAAGCCTCCAGGGAGGTGCCATGAGCCGCCTGGTAGCTAAGTGCGGTGTGCGGTTCAAAACTTTGAACCTTAGATATTTAGATGTATTTAGGTATACTATATGATACTTCACTAGGTGTTAGAAGTATAATGTACTTATATATACACAGTTGACTTAAAAAGGATAGTGTGTGGAGATGCAAGGGCTTTCAGTGGCAGAAGGTGAACAAAATATACGTGTATATTAGGTACGCTAATATAAGATACTCAAAGTATTTTTAGATTTTACATTATTTATTAGTTATTTTTTATTTGCCATACCATTTCTTGTAATATTATTTTACAGTTGTTACTAAGATGAAAAATTGTTGACATATGCAAGACTTAAGGTGAGTTTCAGGATGGATTTTGTTGAAGCATCCCAATCCAAGGAACAAGAGGGGAAGGTCAAGAGAATGACCTCTTGATAGTGAAAACTCTTCAACTTGGTCTTCTATCAGACAATCATACGTATTAGAGACATTTCCGTAATAGCAATATATGTCAAATTTTACAAATATATGTCCAAATTTTAATTTAACCCTATAACATTTGGATTGATTTTTATGAAACATGTTAAATATTAAATACTTAAGTGTTTTAAAATACGCTGTGAAAATATAGAAAGAATGAAAATAAATAAAATTAATATTAAAATACAACAATTTTTTTTTTTAAATTGCATCTTTTTTAGACTAATTTTTATTAAACTTTGACTGTATATCGGTGCTACTGTGGGTAAAAGGTAACCAACTGATAAAATGCAGAGGGCAGCCCACATGCAATACTTATTCCTCTGAGAAAAGTCCAAAAACAAACGTTAATAATACATTAATATATAATAATTATAATTCTAAGTCTACTTATTGTATGTGGGCTGTAATGCAGGGTTCTGTTGCATTTGTAAATAATTAACAACAGATCACGGTCCCAACCCCGGTGAATGAATGTATTAATGCCTAAAACTTTCTAATTCCATTTTTTAATTAAACTGTTGTTCACTATTTAGTTGTTCTGACTGAGTTCTACTGTGTTGTGAGGGAGAGGAAATAAGGTCCCTTGTGTTGCTCGATAAGGTGTGTGTATCCACTGTGCATGCCGGTGTCATGTTAAACTCAACGTTCTCGTCAGGTCCGCTCGGTTGTTCTGTATGGTCTGCATCCGCGGGAAGTTCGTTGTGGTCGTGTTGGTAAACCTGCGGCGTGTCGGGAGTCAGCTGATCGTCGACACAGATGTTTGGATGAACGGCAACCGCTGATTGGCTCGCGGATGTGACGTCGCCGTTTTTTTCTGTTGCTATTCAACCGGGATCATCAGGTCGATTTATCGAATTCATTGTAATCGGATAACGCTTAGGCTTACTTAAATTATACGGGATTTGCATTAATTATTAGGGATATTGGGGAATAATAATTGTGGTGGGATGTGGATTTCTTAAAGACTAACAATCTTTCTTAAATTACCTAAGCTAACCTACTTATTTAAGAGTTGCAATATCTATTTCAATTGAGGTTTATTGCCAATACGCTGGGCGCCATTTTGTAAAATCACCCGTCGTCTCTGTTGCGATACGATAGTTCGTATCGATCCTACTTGGAGAAGATCGCCATTATGGAAGGTCGTGAAGACAGCTGTCGCGAGCTGTCGACCCTATAATTCTAGCCCCACCACTATTATTTTCCCTTCGACCGCTCTCAGCCAATAAGATCAAGCGTGGTATAGTTAGCACCGCAAAACATTAGACCTTTTACAATTAATAGTGTTATAAATTATTTGAAACGACGACTTTAATAATTAATTGTTTTCGGAGTGCATTAAAGTACAAAATGCCAAATTATTTTATATATTTCAAAATTGTTTTTATATATTTCTTTTTTTTATTTTAAGCTTGACATTGGAAACGTAATTCAACCACAAATTCTATAAAAATGTCATAATTAAATTTATTTATTATGACATTTTATAACGATTTTGCACGATTTTGTTGGAAAACAATCACCAATAATGTATTTAATTAATTGTAGAATACGTTGTGCTTAATCTAATAAGGCCAACCAAAAATATCTTTTTTGAAAGAAACGTTAACATATCAAACATGGTAGTAAAGAAATAAGGTGGCCTAAAATATGTTTGTGAAGTACCATGTTTGCATGATTTTATGACGTGTTGTAAAAATGTCATAAATTTTTTATTGTGATTACTTATTGAACACATATTATACGGAATCTACATGTGTTTGTGTTGTTTCTTGGATGCATTTTTTTAGCTGTCACATATTTCCGTTACAACGGAACCTACTCGAGGCTCGTTTATGACAAGTTGTAATAATTTTTCCCGCCTAAATGTTATATAATTTCGAAGTGTATATAAATGTCTAGTAGAAAATATAAAAATATTATCATAAAACCCTGGAGACCCTTTTCATAACAGCATACGTTTTCCTAGCTGTCTTTAATTTACCTACAACGGAACCTATACAGGGCCCGTTTATGACAAGTTGTAATACTTTTTCGGCTAAATGTTTCATAATCTTAAAGTGTATATAAATGCCTAACAGAAAATGTAAAAAAATATCATAAAACCCTAGAGAACCTTTTTCAAACATCATGCGTTTTCCGATCTGAAACTCTATTTCTCTTATACGGGACACATTTATTTATTTATTTGAATTTCAATACTACAAAACAGGCTTACGCCCAATTACATTGTAGCATTAATTTAAATGAAAATACTGTTGAAAACATGCCAGTCTCTCAAGTCTTCCTGCACAACAGTAACAATACGAGTCTTCTAAATGCATTATAAAAATAAGTAATAATAACAATAATATAATAACAATAATAATAACAATGAATAACAATACTAATGCCTAGTTCTAATCAAATAACAGAAAAAAGCAACAATAAATATCAACAATATCCTGAAATGGTTAAAAAAAATATTAACAATTTATTACATAAAAGCTAAAAAAAAGTATCGTGCTTTAATTAATCATTTAAAACATGCAGGACTTCTTTGCGAAAATATGACAACTTGCTATTGAACAAGTCAATGTTTGTACACAGATTCACAGAATTATAGGCACGGGACATGCAATTAATTGGGGAGTAAGCACCAAGGTTTGTTCTGGAGAAGTGTGGGGAAAACGTAGAGCGACAACGGGAATTTTGTCGAGGTACATTGCCTCACTGTCCAGCGCGCCGCTCACCAGTTTATGCAGGCACACCAACACAGCCCCTCGCCGCCGCTTATCAAGAGAATCAAGTTGAAACAGATATAACAGCTCACTGTACGGAACACTTGTAGTGTAGTGGCCAAACTCCTTAAAATACAGGAATCTGAGGAATTTCTTCTGAATACTCTCAATTGCTTCAGAAAGATAATATTGATGAGGATTCCATACCACTGACCCGAACTCTAATTTAGATCTCACCAATGAACAGAAAAGTAGTTTAAGAACACCAAGGTTTTTCAAGAAGTTACTGGACCTACGAATAAAACCCATTATAGAAAATGCTGATTTGCAAATCGAAGTAATGTGAGGAGCAAATGAAAACTTAGAATCAAACGTAATCCCTAAATCCTTTATAGTTGACTTGATAGAAATAGTTTTTCCTCTCATAGAATAATTGTAAAACAATTTATTTGGATCGGATTTCTTTGTAAAAGACATTACAAAACATTTATCAACATGGAATTTTAAATGATGATCACTCCAAGTTAATAGACGGTCAACATCCTCCTGTATTTTAAGACAGTCAGAAATATTTTTGACGGACCGGAAAAGTTTTAAATCGTCAGCATAAAGAAGAAATCTACAGTTAAGTATGCACTGTGAAATATAATTTATAAATAACGTGAAAAGAAGAGGACCTAGATTTGAGCCTTGAGGAACACCTGAAAGAGCACAAAACTCGACAGATGAAAAACCATTAATTGAAACATACTGCATTCTATTGTGTAAATATGAAGAGAAGAACCTAATTAGTGATCCTGAAAGACCATAGAAATTAAGTTTTGAGAGCAGAGTCAAATGATTAACCCGGTCAAAAGCCTTTTCAAAATCAGTTTAAATGACATCAACTTGATCACCGTTATCCAGTTCTGACAAACATACTCGGAAAAATTCAACAAATTGGAAGTAATTGACCTGCCTGGAAAAAAGCCGTGCTGATGTGGGCTGATGAAGCTTTTAACGTGAAAAAATAACCTGGCATGTAAAATAGCTTCAAAAACCTTTACTGGAGAGCTCAAAATCGCAACTGGTATGTAATTTTTCACATCTGATTTTTGGCCCTTTTTGAAGATAGGCACGACCTTTGCTCTCTTCCAAACCTCCGGAAACTGTGAATTGCTAATAGAAAGATTAAAAATATAGAGCAAAGGTGTAACAAAATAATCTGCACAAGCTTTGAAAATATAAGGAGGAATGCCATCGGGTCCAACAGATCTTTTTGGCTTTAACTTGCGCAAAGCCATCAATACCTCTGAGTGAGTCACGGAATCAAGAGTCATGGTGGGAACGCCAGCCATCACAGGCGAGCGGAGCGCTTCTCTGGACATTTCTGTGAGTAGACCTCAGGGGAGTATAACCCAGCCCTCTGATTGGTCGAGAGGTGGTCACGTGACCGATGACGTCACCAGGCCACGCCCCTTTTCCAAGATGGCGGCTGTTTTGGCGGGAAATGGTGGTCACGTGACCGATGACGTCATCAGTCACGGGGTGTAGGCCACGCCCTCAAGATGGCGGCTGTTTTGGCGGGAAATTTCTAAACTTTTGACCACGTGTTCTAACCTCACTTTTACCGCGTGTTAGGTCATTTCTAACCTAACAAGCCTTATAGTCCTCCATTAATTAAATTTTTATGAATAAAATTTATACATGGTGAGGTTAGGATTTGAACCCGGCCCGCTGGCGCGTGAGTTGCGAGCTTTACCTCTTAGCCACCGAGGTACTTGTTTGATGGTGGCGGAAATGTGTCTGATAACGCGGTGTTTGCGATGGCGCGTTATTTAACAAATTAATGAAAAGAATGAAATAGCGCTATCAACAAAGTATTCGTTAACCTCTGTAACCTTTGATAGCGGCAATCGCTAAACAACGGGAAAACTGTCTGCCCTTTATGACCTCAGATAAAGATAACTATAGATAAGTGTGCAAAGCGTTTGTCAGTTTATCCAGTTGAACTTTCCTGGTATACTGTACGTTCCGCAACCAACTTGCGCCTACAGTCCGTTCATGTTTCTATTGGACACTTTCGGTTTTTGTATCTCCCCCATTTATACTTCCACAGGGTTGTAACTTGGTATAGGGGTGTACATACAACATATAATTTTTATAAACTACCCTCTGGGGGTGAACTACCCCTGGATCAACCCCTAACTTAAAAAGTGCAAAATATCATCATAATCGTTTGAGACCCTTAATTCTAGCGTTATTAACATTGAATCGCATGAAAATACCCAGTTTTTCGATGGGGCTCATTTCAACCCTTAACTGTTTTACACCTATTGCTCAGGTGTTTGAAGGCTGAGGTAAACCAGATTCGGGTTGTAGGTATGTGTACTCTATGTAACTCTTTCAACCAAGTTTAACCATCATCCCTTATATTTTTTAAATCAACCCCTATGGGTTTTCTCCCATAACATGCTTACCATTAGAGCAAAAATTCTGAAACATGGTGTGTAGTTAGATACTAGTGTCTAGTATATGGCCTTACCTGTTGTTTTGTCGCCAGAGTGTATCACGTGTCCACAAGATGGTGGCGCCCATGTATTTTCGCGCCAATTTCATGCAGTTTGATATTTCTCCGCTAGAGTGGTTGGCGCGATGGCCTACGTGACCGGCCGCGTGTTCCATTTCTGTATCGCAATGGCCTATGTGACCGCATGAACGTTACCGGCCACGTGTTCCATTTCTGGACCGCTTTGGCCTACGTGACCGTAAGAATGTCACCAACTGCATGTTCCATTTCTGTACCGATGGCGCAATGGCCTGTAAGACCGCTTGAAGTTGGTCGTGGGCCTCTACATGGGATGACGTAAATGTGCAAAATTTTGGCTCAGCGTTTCCATACCACCCAAGGGGTAGGAGCCTCGGCGCGTTCTTTTTGTTGACCCAGAGCATCCCCTGGAGGCCTAACCTCTGGGGTAGACCATCGCAGTCTACGGTGCATGCATCCCGTGGGGGCTCAGCATTTCCACACCACCCAAGGGGTGGGAGCCTCGGCGCGTTCTTTTTGTTAACCCAGAGCATCCCCTGGAGGCCTAACCTCTGGGGTAGACCATTGCAGTCTACGGTGCATCCCGTGGGGGCTCAGCGTTCCCACACCACCCAAGGGGTAGGAGCCTCGGCGCGTTCTTTTTGTTAACCCAGAGCATCCCCTGGAGGCCTAACCTCTGGGGTAGACTGCCCCATCCATCGCAGTCTACGGTGGTAGCCACTCCATAACAAAAATTGCTACCTCCCATTATTTACTTTTGACCACGTGTTCTAACCTCACTTTTATCATGTGTTTGACCACGTGTATCAAAATGGCGGCTGTTTGGCGGGAAATTTCCAAACTGTTGATCATGTTTTCTAACCTCACTTCTATCATGTGTTTGACCACGTGTGTCAAGATGGCGGCTGTTTTGGCGGGAAATTTCCAAACTTTTGACCACATTTTCTAACCTTACTTTCACCACGTGTTTGACCACGTGAATCAAGTTGGCGGGAAATTTCCAAACTTTTGACCACATGTTCTAACCTCACTTTTACCACGTGTTTGAACACGTGAGTCAAGATGGCGTCTGGAGGGAAATTCCCAAACTTTTGACCTTGTGTTCTAACTTCACTTTTACCACGTGTGTGACCACGTGAGTCAAGACGGCATCTGGCGGAACATTTTCTAACCTCGCTTTTAATTATGTGTTCTAACCTCACTTTTACCATGTGTTTGACTACTTGAGCGTACTTCCTGTACTTTCCTGTAGCTGTGTTTGACGATCTTCCTCCAGAGTGTACTGTTTTCGCTACATCGAAAAATTTTAATTTTACTATTTACATTTTGTAGTCATGGAAGTTTGATGTTTCTACACTTGTTGGAAGAGCTGAGGTACGTTAGTTTGATTTTCCCCACCAGAGTGCAACACTTCTAGAAAGTTGGCCAACTGAAACCAAGTATATTATTAGTAATGTGTATATAATATATGGTGGTACTGTTTATGATTATTTAGCGGCATACACCACTATGGTAGCTCCTATGACAGCTCTACGTGGGTTGATTGCCGCGATTTCCATTTCGGGACCAAGCAACGCAATAGGCTACACAGCTGTGATTGGTAATTTTGAGATGTGGCTAGTTTACTGTTATCCCACTAGAGTGTACTGCGCGTACGAATACGGCCTTACCTGTTGTTTTGTCACTACATTGTATCATGTGTACTTAAGCATGTGTTGAATGAATTCCCCCAATTACCTGCAATTCTCTGCAGTGTTACCAACTTATGTTATTTACTAAAAACATAGTCTATAAGGTATGTTATATACTACAATGTATATATTATAGCGTATTGATAATGTTGCCAACTTACAACCTCACTTTGACCACGTGAGTCAAGATGGCGGCTGTTTTTGCGGGAAATTCCAAACTTTCGACCACGTGTTATAACCTCACTTTTGACACGGGTTGACCACGTGAGTCAAGATGGCGGCTGTTTTGGCGGGGAAATTCCAAACTTTTGACCACATTTTCTAACCTTACTAGACCATGTGTTCTAACCTCACTTTTGACACGTGTTTGACCACGTTAGTGAAGATGGCGTCTGGCGGAAAAATCTTATAACTTTTGACCATGTGTTTTAACCTATTTTTTGACCACATGTTTGACTACGTGAGTCAAGATGGCGGAAAATTTCCAAACTTTTGACCATGTGATTTAACCTACTTTTACTATGTGCTCGACCACGTGAGTCAAGATGGCGTCTGGAGGGAAATTTCCAAACTTTTGACCATGCGTTCTAACCTACCTTTACCACGTGTTTGACCAAGTGTTCTAACCTCACTTTTACCACGTGTTTGACCACGTGAGTCAAGATGGCGGCTGTTTTGGCGCAAAATTCCCAAACTTTTGACCACGTGTTCTAACATCACTTTTACCACGTTATTGACCACGTTAGTCAAGATGGCGTCTGGCGGAAAAGTCTTATAACTTTTGACCATGTGTTTTAACCTAACTTTTGACCACATGTTTGACTACGTGAGTCAAGATGGCGGGAAATTTCCAAACTTTTGACCTTGTGTTCTAACCTCACCTTAAACATGTGTTTGACCACGTGAGTCAAGATGGCGTCTGGCGGGAAATTTTCTAACCTCACTTTTGACCATGTGTTCTAACCTCTATTTTACCACGTGTTTGACTACTTGAGTCAAGATAGCGTTTGCAAAATTTTCACTGTGCCGAGTTTGAAACCTGGGCAATAGCCCCACTATGGTATGACATTTGTTATGTTTTTCATCATGGAACCTTACCATGTAGTTTGATGATTTTTCAGAGTGTAGCTGTATGCAGAGCGTACAGTATGTTGTTTGACGATCTTCCTCCAGAGTGTACTGTTTCCGCTACATCAAAAAATTTTAATTTTACTATTTACATTTTGTAGTCATGGAAGTTTTATGTTTCTACACTTGTTGACAGAGCTGAGGTTCGTTAGTTTGATTTTTCCCCACCAGAGTGCAACACTACCAGAAAGTTGGTCAACCGAAAGCAAGTATATTATTAGTAATGTGTATATAATATATGGTGGTACTGTTTATGATTATTTAGTGGCATACACCAATAGTGTAGCCCCTATGACAGCTCTACGTGGGTTGATTGCCGCGTTTTCCATTTCGGGACCAAGCAACGCAATAGGCTACACAGCTGTGATTGGTATTTTTGAGATGTGGCTTGTTTAATGTTATCCCACTAGAGTGTACTGCGCGTACGAATACGGCTTTACCTGTTGTTTTGTCACTACATTGTATCACGTGTACGTAAGAATGTGTAGAATGAATTCCCCCAATTACCCGGCAATTTCCATGTAAATTCTATGCAGTGTTACCAACTTATGTTATTTACCAAAAACATAGTCTATAAGGTATGTTATATACTACAAAGTATATACTATAGCGTATTGGTACTGTTGCCAATTTACAAAATATCTGCATTGCTAAAGAACTCTAACCTCTCTTTTACCACATGTTTGACCACGTGAGTCAAGATGATGGGAAATTTCCTAACTTTTGTTCACATGTTCTAACCTTACTTTTACCACGTGTTTGACCACGTGAATCAAGATGATGTCTTAAACTCACTTTTACCACGTGATTCAAAATGGCATTTAGCGGGAAATTTTCTAACTTTTAACCACGTGTTCTAACCTCACTTTTACCACTTGTTTGACCACGTAAATCAAGATGATAGCTTAACCTCACTTTTACCATGTGTTTGACTACTTGAGTCAAGATAGCGTTTGCAAAATTTTCACTGTGCCGAGTTTGAACCCTTAGCAATAGTCCCACTATGGGTTGACATATGTTATGTTTTCCATCATCGAACCTTACCGTATAGTTTAATGATTTTTTAGAGTGTAGCTGTATGCAGAGCATACAGTATGTTGTTTGACGATCTTCCACCAGAGTGTACTGTTTTCGCTACATCAAAAAATTTTAATTTTACTATTTACATTTTGTAGTCATGGAAGTTTTATGTTTCTACACTTGTTGACAGAGCTGAGGTTCGTTAGTTTGATTTTTCCCCACCAGAGTGCAACACTAGCAAAACGCTGGTCAACCGAAACCAAGTATACTATTAGTAATGTGTATATGAAATATGGAGGTACTGGTTGTAATTATTTAGCGGCATACACCAATATAGTAGCCCCTATGACAGCTCTACGTGGGTTGATTGCCGCGTTTTCCATTTCGGGACCAAGCAACGCAATAGGCCGCACAGTTGTGATTGGTATTTGTGAACCATGTAAACGTTGTCAACACCAGTGAAACGTATGTCAGACGATTAAGAATGTATGGTCATAAGACCACTTTTAAGTTTAACACTCCATCGGAGGAGAGTGTCCGAGATCGATAAGCTCAGAGGAGGGTTTTCCAGCCTCGTGGAAAATATGAAAGCTGACGCTTCGGAAGGGGATCAGCTCGGGTTCACCTTACGCAGCCTTAATTTAAAAAATAAGGAGCCAGGGTATCTAGCTTTTGGACCGGTCTCCGAGGTCGATGGTGATGTGTTGTGAGAAATTTTCGGTGGTATCGTTCAGAGTAACGCTGACTCCATCAACTCGGCAAACACCTTCCAGGTCAAATGTACTCGCGTCAATCTCCCAGTAGGCTCTGGCAGGATCCACCCGAGTATGTTCAGCACATTCAATGAAGAATGTCACAAACGGCAGGGCATCATTGTAATAAATAATAAAGACCGACCCTGCCTGTCTAGAGCAATCGTTGTGGCTAAGGCTAAAGGAATCCTGACTATAAAGCCATTTTTCAAGATAGACGGAACAGACAGCTTAATAAGGCGACAAAACTTATGCAAAAGGCCAGGGTGGAAATACCTGAAAAGAGGGTGGGTATCCAAAAATTGGTCAAATTTCAAGATCACCTTAAGAAGTATAAGATAACCGCCTGTAATTATGACAGGAAAGGTCGAGATGTGTACTTTGAAGGAAATAACCCTGATGCCCAGTTCAAAATCAATCTACTTTTCCACAACGGCTACTTCAATGTTATCACATCCCTTACTGACGCTTTTGCCTGCTGCACTATTGTAATGCACGCTTCCATTACATAGTCCACAAATGCATTGACGCGGTCTTTCCTGAAAATCTTGGTGCGGTCAGTAGAGGTGTCACAATGTTGCCCTTCTATGCACTTCCAACAATATTGGTGGGAGATGCATAGATTAGCAATGTGAGGTTTGGACTCGGAATCGTTGGCCAATCGTTGGCCATCCGGTTCGTCTTGACACGTTTCTAAATCGAAAAATATGTACAAGGCATCCTTGATTTTGGGGGGAGACGTGTCAACCTTCATAAAACACTGGTGGTCACGAGCCAGGAATTCCCTGCAAATGACACAAAAATCTTCCCCACAGACGTGATCAGACTTTCTGTTTAGCAAGTTGACAAATTTCTACAGTCCATGCATTTTCTGATTGATTTACATATTTTGCTTTTGTGTGCTAACAAACAAATTTCATTTTTGTATTTCATGTTACACTCAGTGCATGTTATGGTCCCGTTTTGCTCTGTGCAGGGTGGGGAGACAGTCTGGCAGGCTGGGCAAATTCTGGTACATCTGTGGACCCCTTTATTACTGTATGGGACATGGCAGGCTTCTCAAAAGTGTGAGCAGGCAAAAGCGTCAGTAAGGGATGTGATAACATTGAAGTAGCCGTTGTGGAAAAGTAGATTGATTTTGAACTGGGCATCAGGGTTATTTCCTTCAAAGTACACATCTCGACCTTTCCTGTCATAATTACAGGCGGTTATCTTATACTTCTTAAGGTGATCTTGAAATTTGACCAATTTTTGGATACCCACCCTCTTTTCAGGTATTTCCACCCTGGCCTTTTGCATAAGTTTTGTCGCCTTATTAAGCTGTCTGTTCCGTCTATCTTGAAAAATGGCTTTATAGTCAGGATTCCTTTAGCCTTAGCCACAACGATTGCTCTAGACAGGCAGGGTCGGTCTTTATTATTTATTACAATGATGCCCTGCCGTTTGTGACATTCTTCATTGAATGTGCTGAACATACTCGGGTGGATCCTGCCAGAGCCTACTGGGAGATTGACGCGAGTACATTTGACCTGGAAGGTGTTTGCCGAGTTGATGGAGTCAGCGTTACTCTGAACGATACCACCGAAAATTTCTCACAACACATCACCATCGACCTCGGAGACCGGTCCAAAAGCTAGATACCCTGGCTCCTTATTTTTTAAATTAAGGCTGCGTAAGGTGAACCCGAGCTGATCCCCTTCCGAAGCGTCAGCTTTCATATTTTCCACGAGGCTGGAAAACCCTCCTCTGAGCTTATCGATCTCGGACACTCTCCTCCGATGGAGTGTTAAACTTAAAAGTGGTCTTATGACCATACATTCTTAATCGTCTGACATACGTTTCACTGGTGTTGACAACGTTTACATGGTTCACAAATACCAATCACAACTGTGCGGCCTATTGCGTTGCTTGGTCCCGAAATGGAAAACGCGGCAATCAACCCACGTAGAGCTGTCATAGGGGCTACTATATTGGTGTATGCCGCTAAATAATTACAACCAGTACCTCCATATATCATATACACATTACTAATAGTATACTTGGTTTCGGTTGACCAACGTTTTGCTAGTGTTGCACTCTGGTGGGGAAAAATCAAACTAACGAACCTCAGCTCTGTCAACAAGTGTAGAAACATAAAACTTCCATGACTACAAAATGTAAATAGTAAAATTAAAATTTTTTGATGTAGCGAAAACAGTACACTCTGGTGGAAGATCGTCAAACAACATACTGTATGCTCTGCATACAGCTACACTCTAAAAAATCATTAAACTATACGGTAAGGTTCGATGATGGAAAACATAACATATGTCAACCCATAGTGGGACTATTGCTAAGGGTTCAAACTCGGCACAGTGAAAATTTTGCAAACGCTATCTTGACTCAAGTAGTCAAACACATGGTAAAAGTGAGGTTAAGCTATCATCTTGATTTACGTGGTCAAACAAGTGGTAAAAGTGAGGTTAGAACACGTGGTTAAAAGTTAGAAAATTTCCCGCTAAATGCCATTTTGAATCACGTGGTAAAAGTGAGTTTAAGACATCTCTTGATTCACGTGGTCAAACACGTGGTAAAAGTAAGGTTAGAACATGTGAACAAAAGTTAGGAAATTTCCCATCATCTTGACTCACGTGGTCAAACATGTGGTAAAAGAGAGGTTAGAGTTCTTTAGCAATGCAGATATTTTGTAAATTGGCAACAGTACCAATACGCTATAGTATATACTTTGTAGTATATAACATACCTTATAGACTATGTTTTTGGTAAATAACATAAGTTGGTAACACTGCATAGAATTTACATGGAAATTGCCGGGTAATTGGGGGAATTCATTCTACACATTCTTACGTACACGTGATACAATGTAGTGACAAAACAACAGGTAAAGCCGTATTCGTACGCGCAGTACACTCTAGTGGGATAACATTAAACAAGCCACATCTCAAAAATACCAATCACAGCTGTGTAGCCTATTGCGTTGCTTGGTCCCGAAATGGAAAACGCGGCAATCAACCCACGTAGAGCTGTCATAGGGGCTACACTATTGGTGTATGCCACTAAATAATCATAAACAGTACCACCATATATTATATACACATTACTAATAATATACTTGGTTTCGGTTGACCAACTTTCTGGTAGTGTTGCACTCTGGTGGGGAAAAATGAAACTAACGAACCTCAGCTCTGTCAACAAGTGTAGAAACATAAAACTTCCATGACTACAAAATGTAAATAGTAAAATTAAAATTTTTTGATGTAGCGGAAACAGTACACTCTGGAGGAAGATCGTCAAACAACATACTGTACGCTCTGCATACAGCTACACTCTGAAAAATCATCAAACTACATGGTAAGGTTCCATGATGAAAAACATAACAAATGTCATACCATAGTGGGGCTATTGCCCAGGTTTCAAACTCGGCACAGTGAAAATTTTGCAAACGCTATCTTGACTAAAGTAGTCAAACACGTGGTAAAATAGAGGTTAGAACACATGGTCAAAAGTGAGGTTAGAAAATTTCCCGCCAGACGCCATCTTGACTCACGTGGTCAAACACATGTTTAAGGTGAGGTTAGAACACAAGGTCAAAAGTTTGGAAATTTCCCGCCATCTTGACTCACGTAGTCAAACATGTGGTCAAAAGTTAGGTTAAAACACATGGTCAAAAGTTATAAGACTTTTCCGCCAGACGCCATCTTGACTAACGTGGTCAATAACGTGGTAAAAGTGATGTTAGAACACGTGGTCAAAAGTTTGGGAATTTTGCGCCAAAACAGCCGCCATCTTGACTCACGTGGTCAAACACGTGGTAAAAGTGAGGTTAGAACACTTGGTCAAACACGTGGTAAAGGTAGGTTAGAACGCATGGTCAAAAGTTTGGAAATTTCCCTCCAGACGCCATCTTGACTCACGTGGTCGAGCACATAGTAAAAGTAGGTTAAATCACATGGTCAAAAGTTTGGAAATTTTCCGCCATCTTGACTCACGTAGTCAAACATGTGGTCAAAAAATAGGTTAAAACACATGGTCAAAAGTTATAAGATTTTTCCGCCAGACGCCATCTTCACTAACGTGGTCAAACACGTGTCAAAAGTGAGGTTAGAACACATGGTCTAGTAAGGTTAGAAAATGTGGTCAAAAGTTTGGAATTTCCCCGCCAAAACAGCCGCCATCTTGACTCACGTGGTCAACCCGTGTCAAAAGTGAGGTTATAACACGTGGTCGAAAGTTTGGAATTTCCCGCAAAAACAGCCGCCATCTTGACTCACGTGGTCAAAGTGAGGTTGTAAGTTGGCAACATTATCAATACGCTATAATATATACATTGTAGTATATAACATACCTTATAGACTATGTTTTTAGTAAATAACATAAGTTGGTAACACTGCAGAGAATTGCAGGTAATTGGGGGAATTCATTCAACACATGCTTAAGTACACATGATACAATGTAGTGACAAAACAACAGGTAAGGCCGTATTCGTACGCGCAGTACACTCTAGTGGGATAACAGTAAACTAGCCACATCTCAAAATTACCAATCACAGCTGTGTAGCCTATTGCGTTGCTTGGTCCCGAAATGGAAATCGCGGCAATCAACCCACGTAGAGCTGTCATAGGAGCTACCATAGTGGTGTATGCCGCTAAATAATCATAAACAGTACCACCATATATTATATACACATTACTAATAATATACTTGGTTTCAGTTGGCCAACTTTCTAGAAGTGTTGCACTCTGGTGGGGAAAATCAAACTAACGTACCTCAGCTCTGCCAACAAGTGTAGAAACATCAAACTTCCATGACTACAAAATGTAAATAGTAAAATTAAAATTTTTCGATGTAGCGAAAACAGTACACTCTGGAGGAAGATCGTCAAACACAGCTACAGGAAAGTACAGGAAGTACGCTCAAGTAGTCAAACACATGGTAAAAGTGAGGTTAGAACACATAATTAAAAGCGAGGTTAGAAAATGTTCCGCCAGATGTCGTCTTGACTCACGTGGTGACACACGTGGTAAAAGTAAAGTTAGAACACAAGGTCAAAAGTTTGGGAATTTCCCTCCAGACGCCATCTTGACTCACGTGTTCAAACACGTGGTAAAAGTGAGGTTAGAACATGTGGTCAAAAGTTTGGAAATTTCCCGCCAACTTGATTCACGTGGTCAAACACGTGGTGAAAGTAAGGTTAGAAAATGTGGTCAAAAGTTTGGAAATTTCCCGCCAAAACAGCCGCCATCTTGACACACGTGGTCAAACATGATAGAAGTGAGGTTAGAAAACTTGGTCAACAGTTTGGAAATTTCCCGCCAAACAGCCGCCATTTTGATACACGTGGTCAAACACATGATAAAAGTGAGGTTAGAACACGTGGTCAAAAGTAAATAATGGGAGGTAGCAATTTTTGTTATGGAGTGGCTACCACCGTAGACTGCGATGGATGGGGCAGTCTACCCCAGAGGTTAGGCCTCCAGGGGATGCTCTGGGTTAACAAAAAGAACGCGCCGAGGCTCCTACCCCTTGGGTGGTGTGGAAACGCTGAGCCCCCACGGGATGCACCGTAGACTGCAATGGTCTACCCCAGAGGTTAGGCCTCCAGGGGATGCTCTGGGTTAACAAAAAGAACGCGCCGAGGCTCCCACCCCTTGGGTGGTGTGGAAATGCTGAGCCCCCACGGGATGCATGCACCGTAGACTGCGATGGTCTACCCCAGAGGTTAGGCCTCCAGGGGATGCTCTGGGTTAACAAAAAGAACGCGCCGAGGCTCCTACCCCTTGGGTGGTGTGGAAACGCTGAGCCAAAATTTTGCACATTTACGTCATCCCATGTAGAGGCCCACGACCAACTTCAAGCGGTCTTATAGGCCATTGCGCCATCGGTACAGAAATGGAACATGCAGTTGGTGACATCCTTACGGTCACGTAGGCCAAAGCGGTCCAGAAATGGAACACGTGGCCGGTAACGTTCATGCGGTCACATAGGCCATTGCGATACAGAAATGGAACACGCGGCCGGTCACGTAGGCCATCGCGCCAACCACTCTAGCGGAGAAATATCAAACTGCATGAAATTGGCGCGAAAATACATGGGCGCCACCATCTTGTGGACACGTGATACACTCTGGCGACAAAACAACAGGTAAGGCCATATACTAGACACTAGTATCTAACTACACACCATGTTTCAGAATTTTTGCTCTAATGGTAAGCATGTTATGGGAGAAAACCCATAGGGGTTGATTTAAAAAATATAAGGGATGATGGTTAAACTTGGTTGAAAGAGTTACATAGAGTACACATACCTACAACCCGAATCTGGTTTACCTCAGCCTTCAAACACCTGAGCAATAGGTGTAAAACAGTTAAGGGTTGAAATGAGCCCCATCGAAAAACTGGGTATTTTCATGCGATTCAATGTTAATAACGCTAGAATTAAGGGTCTCAAACGATTATGATGATATTTTGCACTTTTTAAGTTAGGGGTTGATCCAGGGGTAGTTCACCCCCAGAGGGTAGTTTATAAAAATTATATGTTGTATGTACACCCCTATACCAAGTTACAACCCTGTGGAAGTATAAATGGGGGAGATACAAAAACCGAAAGTGTCCAATAGAAACATGAACGGACTGTAGGCGCAAGTTGGTTGCGGAACGTACAGTATACCAGGAAAGTTCAACTGGATAAGCTGACAAACGCTTTGCACACTTATCTATAGTTATCTTTATCTGAGGTCATAAAGGGCAGACAGTTTTCCCGTTGTTTAGCGATTGCCGCTATCAAAGGTTACAGAGGTTAACGAATACTTTGTTGATAGCGCTATTTCATTCTTTTCATTAATTTGTTAAATAACGCGCCATCGCAAACACCGCGTTATCAGACACATTTCCGCCACCATCAAACAAGTACCTCGGTGGCTAAGAGGTAAAGCTCGCAACTCACGCGCCAGCGGGCCGGGTTCAAATCCTAACCTCACCATGTATAAATTTTATTCATAAAAATTTAATTAATGGAGGACTATAAGGCTTGTTAGGTTAGAAATGACCTAACACGCGGTAAAAGTGAGGTTAGAACACGTGGTCAAAAGTTTAGAAATTTCCCGCCAAAACAGCCGCCATCTTGAGGGCGTGGCCTACACCACGTGACTGATGACGTCATCGGTCACGTGACCACCATTTCCCGCCAAAACAGCCGCCATCTTGGAAAAGGGGCGTGGCCTGGTGACGTCATCGGTCACGTGACCACCTCTCGACCAATCAGAGGGCTGGGTTATACTCCCCTGAGGTCTACTTCTGTGCTATCAAGGTGGCAAGGCTCATATACAGAACTAAAATAATTAGCAAACCATTCTGCTATACTGTTTCCCCCCTCCATCTCATTGCCATCAATGGTCATCACAGATGGTATGTTATTGACATTATTTAACTTGTTTATTTCCCTCCAAAACGACTTAGGATCTAAATTACATCTATTTTCGATAATATTTACATGATTATTAAAAGCTATTTTAATTTCTATTTTTATTTGCCTACGCAATTCTTTATAATCATTTAACAACTGTGGAAATTTGTATTTTTTGTACTTTCGCAATACTCTTTCTTTCTTTTTTATTAAAAACATTAAATCTTTATGAAACCATGAAGGAAACTTCGACTTAAACTTTTTTGACTTAGGTACAGATGTTTCAATGACATTATTAACATTATAATAGAAATAATCGACAGCCTCATTCACATTCCTAATAGTAAAAAGGTTTACCCAAGACAAATTTTTAAAACAGTTATACATGCACAAAAAATTAGCTTTCTTATAATTATGAAAACAACCTTGAGAGCTAAGATCATTTACCACAGATGTAGATATTTCAAAAGATATATCCAGAGGAGGATGATGATTATCAATTTTAACTAAAGGACAGACATCTTCACAAACATGCAGGTTATCAATATCTGACAAGACTAAATCTAATGTTTTTCCATTTATATTTTTCACATCATTATATAAAGTTAAACAATGCGACTTCAAAAAAACAATAATTTTTTGCAAATTTCACCATTTAAAGCTAGATCAAAGGTTTTCCCCGTAATAGGTAAGTTAAAATCTCCTAATATTAAAATTTTTTCGTTCCTAAAAGTAAATAAATCAAGTTTTCAAAATAATTATTGTATTCTGCTATTGGACAGTTTGGCTGGAAATAAACTGTCGAGATAATTAATGATTTTTTATTAGGAAATTCCAACTTAAGCCAAATATTTTCACCTTCTGTTTCAAGTAACTGTAATCTACGGGATTTAATATGTGAAGACACTGCAATCAAACCCCCCCCCCCTCCCCTGGACATTCCAGTCCTCAGCTGGCATCTGTCACGGCGGCGCACCAGGTACTTATCAGTAAACAACTCTGAGTTGAAAACTGAATCATTGAGCCGTTTCAGTTAATACAATTATGTCCCAATTGCTTTCCAAAATACCCAATCTAAAAGGAATGGTTTTGGATCTCAGACCACGTACATTTTGATAATAAATATTAACTATATTATTAAATACAGTAGAACCTCACTAACTCGACACTTTGTGGACCGGGAGGTTGTCGAGTTTGGGGGTTGTCGAGTTATCCAGAACATTTTATTTTCAATGGATTCTGATTAAATAAACACACCATAGATGATAAAAACATGTTTAAATTTATTACTTACAGATATACAGTGTTGTGATTTTTCGTAAGTCCATATCAAATCCTTTGAAAAAATTTAGTTATTGAAGACTGTTTCTCTCTTTCAATTCGGCGCCTGGCTGCTTCATCACGGAGTCTCCGAATGAATAAAATGTCCATTGCAGACGTCCCTTGCTGTTGCTGCAAGTACCGCAAAGCACCTTCCAAACACTTTAGTCCCTCGCTGTGGCTCATCATGTCCTCTTGACTTGTCTGAGTGTCGTCTTCTGAGTCATCTTCTTCCTTCTCTCCTCCTTGGGCTTTCACAGCAGCAATTATTTCATCTTCTCCAAGTGGTTCACTGGCCCCATCTAAATCCATCCACTCCCGTACATCTTCCTCCACAGAATCTTCACAGCCAGGAATCTGTTTCATCACCGAGACCAAATCAGAGGATTCACTTTCTTCTGTACCATGTTTTAAAACTAGATAACAATAAATAACTGTAAATAAATATACTATGCAAATAAATAATGTACCGAGCAAAACACTTCCAAAACAATAAAAGAACTTGCAAGAAAAAAAATTAATAGCTACATGCAGACAAGATAAACACCATGCATATTCTAAGCATCTTAAACCTTTCCAAATGGGAACACATATGGGCTTTGCACATATGGGACCACTTTATGATTAGTTGTAATACGTTTTCACGCCTAAATGTTCCATAGTCTTAAAGAGTATATAAATGCGTAATAGAAAATATAAATATATTATCATAAAACCCTAGAGAACCTTTTTTTAAAACAGCATGTAATCCTACAGATTGTTGAGGGGCCGTCAGCATTATACAGCCCGCATGCTTGAATGCATCAGGTCAGAGTGACCTCAACAACCATTTAACTACTTTATATTATTATAGTAAGCTAATCTCCTTTCATTTTCCTAGTTTTTATTTTAATATTTCTTTGTTTTCTTCCATCCTATCTCCTCTTGATGATGTCCTTCATTACAAGTTATTCATTATGCACACCAAACAAGAATACGACAAACTTCTCCTTTTCAGTTGTTCATACGTCAGTTTGGTCTTCATACATGTAAAATGTACCCATCTTCCGCATTTGTGACATTCTGGTCGCCTATGATCAGAACCGTTTCCACAGAAAAGACACAAATCTGCAACAGGTAGTGATAATCTTAGGCATCTCATTTGAAGTTCTGTTCTAAACCTGATACTGTCAAAAGTCATGTCGATGTTGGCAATCTTGTTTTTTTCACTCAGAAATTATATATTGTAGACAACGTAAACTCCACAGCTGCTACCATCTTTTTGCAGGGGGTATTTTATACTTATAAATTCCAGTTCATTGACGTTGATGGTTTCTTTCCTTGTCATGTAGTTTCTAACTCGGAGAAATTCCTTTACCCTAGAGCATTTTTTCTTGTTTACTTCGTAATCATCATTCAATGGATCGAGGTGAGTAACAAGTTTATTCGTCAAATCTATAACATACAGTGTGAATTGCCTGCTGGGATTGTAGGGTATAAATATCAAACTCATTTTATTCAATTCCGTCGCAATTGGGTTGAAAACTGGAGTGTACTTTGGTCTTCCTTCTTGGAGTGCGATTGTTGATTCTCCTAAAGCGAAACAAAACTGTCCATCCTTCACAAATGTGGCGTTGCAGAAATCTACCATTGTCGAGATTAACCAGTTGCTGTCAGAAAGTGATACGAAATCTTCTTTGCATATTTTTCAGACATCTTTCCCATATTTTTGTTTTTTGTGTATGCTATTGTCAGCGGTTTTAACACGTAAGCTTATCTTTGATCTCAGATTCCATGTCCTTAGTGTCTGGCGTGTAATATATACAAGATTTATATGGATCTATCAATCCATTTGCCATCGCCTCTACAAAAATTGATCGCCTGTACGTCATAAACGGGCTGCGTATAGGTTCCGTTGTTACGAAATTAGGTGACAATTGGGATTATACATGCTGTTTTAAAAAGGTTCTCTAGGGTTTTATGATAAAATTTTTATATTTTCTACTAGGCATTTATATACACAGCAATATTTTGAATTATTTAGGTGGGAAAACGTATTACAATATGTCACATACGGGCCCTGTATAGGTCCTGTTGTAGAGAAAATAAATGACAGCTCGGAAAACGCATGATGTAAAGAAAAGGTTCTCTAGAGTTTTATGATTATATTTTTATATCTTCTATGAGACGGGCCGCGTATAGGTTCCGTTGTTACTAAATTTGATGACAGCTAGGATTATACATGCTGTTTTAAAAAGGTTCTCTAGGGTTTTATGAAAATTTCGATCTTCTTCAAGGAGGATCGATACGAACCATCGTATCGCAACAGAGAATGGTGATTTTACAACAGGTACATCATCAGGTTGATTCCCCACCCCCTATCGATGATGATCAACGGGTGTAATATCATGTTGAGCCCCCCCACCCCGGTCGATGATGATAAACAGGTACATCATCAGATTGAGCCTCCACCCCTATCGATGATGATCAACAGGTACATCATCAGGTTAAGCCCCTGCCCCCTATCGATGACGATCAACAGGTACTTCATCAGGTTGAGCCCCCGCCACCTATCGATAATGATCAACAGGTACATCACCAGGTTGAGCCCCACTCCCTTTCGATGATGATCAACAGGTACATCATCAGGTTGATCCCCCGCCCCCTATCGATGATGATGAACAGGTATATCATCAGGTTAAGCCCCCGCTCCCTGTCGATGATGATCAATAGGTACATCACCAGGTTGAGCCCCGCTCCCTGTCCATGATGATCAACAGGTACATCAACAGGTATATCATCAGGTTAAGCCCCCGCTCCCTGTCGATGATGATCAATAGGTACATCACCAGGTTGAGCCCCGCCCCCTGTCGATGACGATCAATAGGTACATCACCAGGTTGAGCCCCGCTCCCTGTCGATGATGATCAACAGGTACATCACCAGGTTGAGCCCCGCTCCCTTTCGATGATGATCAACAGGTACATAATCAGGTTGATCCCCCGCCCCCTATCGATGATGATCAACAGGTACATCATCAGGTTGATCCCCCGCCCCTATCGATGATGATCAACAGGTATGTCATCAGGTTGAGCCCCCGCCCCTATCGATGATGATCAACAGGTATATCATCAGGTTAAGCCCCCGCTCCCTGTCTATGATGATCAACAGGTACATCATCAGGTTAAGCTGTCCCTCCTCATTCGATTGAGGTCTTCCCGTTGAACTCGGTCACTGATATGTCCTGGTGCTCTCAAGATTTCTTTCTTTATCACTTTCGTTGAGGTTCGCTCAACGTTTCGGTTGCCTTACGCTTGACACTGTTCGATATAAATTGCCGATGTAAGTTCGAATCCGGTACGTGGTTATGTTCACCAACAGTCCTGAACAAAACGTCACCACTGTCATCAGTAAATAAATTCACGGAACAATTTTTCCGAGTGCAACGCCACCTTTGACCACTCTCTGTATTCGCACTTTTTCTAAATTAAAAATTATTAAAAATTATTAATTTAGAACCCTTCTGACTAAACATGGAATACATGATGTGACTCTCAACACTCGCGGCAACCGACTGAGAGTAAAGAAATGTCTTTAAAGGGGTAGGCAAATGGTGGGGCAGTTCTAGGAATTTTAATGGAATCCTACTTGCAAAACAGTAGCAAACCGGAGAGAAAAATCACGCCCCGCGGAATTCCCAACCCACTCTCTTTCCAAAATGGGCTATTTGTTGACTTACAGGACTATGGTTTGTCAAACCCAATGTAGACTACGGGTTTCTAGTAAAATGAGACATTGCATTTAAAACCGAACTCGTTCAAATAACACTTTTAGCGAATTTCCCATAGGGAATAAGCTATTACCGTAGGTCTCATGGTAAGACCTAAGCCCGGGACCATGTTACTTTTTCGTTTTTAGGTGCCCAGAGACCAAAAATAATAGTCATTAAAATTTATATATATATATATGTATATATATATATATATATATATATATATATATATATATATATATATATATGTATGTGTCCCTAGGCACGATAACTCTCGTAAAAATGGTCCGATTGACACCAAATTTGGTAGAGATGTGTAATCCTACGTTTATTCGGATGAGTTCGTAAACCAGACATATAGACCTATCGGAAGGGGTAGTTTTGGGGGGTTTTGTACCCCAAAAATGGGTTTTTTTGCATTTTTCATATGTAATTTTTAAAAATTTTTAATTTTTATTTTGACCATTGGATTTAGCTCAAAAAAACACACAATTTAGTATTTTGAAGCTTTGCTCTATCTCCATTGGTTACCGAGATATTACAAAGTCTAAAGACAGTACGTTGTATTTTGAGGCTCCAATGTTAATCTTATGGAGAATAAAGATGTGTTAATATTTCACTTACTAAGCAATGTTTTTGGATGAAACTTGGCATTCAGCTTCATTTGGTTGAGATTCATCCATTTATGGTAAACAATCTTGGTTTTTGTGCTTATCATGGCAGCAAACCTGCATACTCTTTTCCCATGTTAATCATATGGAGAATAGGCAAACTCCTTTAGCAATGGACAGATATTGATGAAATTTAGTGTATGGCTTCATATGGTTAAAATAATTTTTTTTAATGCTAAAAACCTACTTTCAGTGTTCCCCATGGCAGCATACCTGCATACTCTTTCCCTACATTTATCATAAGGAGATAAACATTTATTTCCATATTTATGAGCTTGTGATGATTTTTGGTTTACAGGTTTATCTGGTCATAATTAATACTACTACATTTGGAAATTCGCTGAGTACGCAGGTCTGCTGCGACGGGGGTATTTATATCTCACATTATTTGATAAGGAATTAAAAAATGGAATATTTCCACATAAAATTGAGGTTGTTCAAAATAAATTTTTGAGACACTTGTATTTTAAAAGTTTTCTCTATAGCCCACCAAGAGATTTTCCTTCAAAAGAACTTAGAAATATGTTTAATATTCCTAAATTGTCAGTTAGAAGAAATGTATTTTTATTACAGTTTTTATACAAAATTATTAATAGGTTAATCGATTCTAGATATTTGGTAGAAAATTTAAGTCTTTATGTTCCTGGCCGTAGTTTGAGAGTTTCTGATATTTTTTATATACAGCCATTCTTTTGTTACGTAGGCTATATGTGACACTTTCACAACATTACATAGTAAATATTATGAATTAATATATAACTGTCTAATGGATGCAAAGTGCTCTTATTTTAAAGATAATAAAGTTTGGCTGACATAGATTCAATACTGTTTCTGTAGTAACACATTTGGTTGCCGTTACGTATGTGACATGAAATAACCCCTACACTTAAACGCTATGCACGTGTTGGAAAAAATCTGTTAATTTTATTTAGAACAATAAAATAAAAATTGACTGTAGACAATATTTGTTTATAAGCACAACATATGAAACTATACTAGAAAACTTTGCAACGGCGTATTAAAAAATTATTTTTCCTCCACCTACTATCTAAAGCCGTATTTTACTCCTTGGAATAGAGTACTAAAGTACTAGTTTTTATCCCATGTGACTTGAATACTTAATTTTTCTACCTAGGAAAAACTCAACTTTTTTGTACCACGTGGCTAAAGTTAGTTACATAAGATAAACATTAAAAGAGAGATACAAAAGAACATGAGCCACAGTCAGCTGTTACTTGTATTTGTTTCGTTACTCTTAGTTTACTAATAGCAGCTGTAGCTACTGCTCACTGATGACCATTCTGTCAGCAGTGTACGTGTTTGTTTACATTTCGCTTGGGTAGGCTATTAACCTAAGAAGTCCAAAACATAAGTGTAAAGCTTTTGACTAGGCTAAAATTCTATTTTGTTTTTTCGTGTTCTTTAAAAATTATATAGCCTACCTTGTGTGTTTTTTATGTTGATGTGATTGATCCAGCTTGACGGTGCAAGGTATCATTTGAAGGTAAAGTTAAGTTATATACGGTAGGCCTATTAGGCCTAAATGTTATTCGTGTAGGTGGAGGAAAAATGTTGTGTGCATCAAGGGACTAAAATACTTTTCTCCCTCAGTGAGAAAAAAGTGTACTTTAGTCCCTAGAAGCAAAAATAACTATTTTGGTTACGTATGTGACAGGGTTGTTGTTATGTACATGACAAGTAAAACAAACGTGAAAAGTAACACACTTTAATACAGAAAAAACAAATGGTCACACCTCAGTTTGACACCTTATAGCTCAATACATTTATACAATGGACAGAGCTTTAATTATTAAGACTACATGAGGTTTTTAGCGAATTTCCTTATAGGGAATATATATGATAACTTTTGAACGGGACCTCCTATTTTGATGAAATTTTTTGCAGGGGTGTAAGCCAGCGTCTACTAGGTTGAGTTCGCGAACCAGAATTATCGGACCATGGGAACGGGGTTTTATGGGGTTTCAAAAGAGTTAAAAATTGGTTTTTGGCTTTTTTTACTTTTATTTGGAAAATTCAACAATTTTAACTTAAACCATTTAAAAGAGCTTAAAAAACAAACAATCTACTATTTTGAATTTTTTACCTAGGTTAATGGTTATGGAGAAGTTATGGTCCATTTAAATGGTTATGGAGAAAATCCAAAAAGTATGTTTTCCATGTTATTCTTATGGGAAATCAACAAAACCTTCTATCTTGCTTATTTATTGACATATCTTGATAAAATTTGGTATGTACATTCATTAGGAAGCGTTTAACTTATATTTGCTTAGAAAACCCATATGGCGGCAAACCTACGTACTCACCGCTATAGGGTTTATGGGGAAAATAAAAAGAACACCATAGCCTTTCAAAATTTGGTATGTACAATCACTAGGTAGGTTTTAACTTATATTTACCAACAAAACCCATATGGCGGCAAACCTACATACTCTTATCCCCGTGGATTTTATGGAAAAATAGAAAATATTCCAAAATTCCATTGGAAATTCGCTGAGTACGCAGGTCTTAGCGACTGGGGTATTTTTACAGTTTTTAGGCCTTTTTTATTTGTATAGGCCTTTCTATATTCTTAACTATTTACTACGCAATTGGTTACAAAAACAACATCTTTGGCCTCACAGGAAAGAGAGTAGAATCATAAAATTACATTTCTTTAACTTTTACAGTTTTAGAAAATTGATAAAGAACTCGAACACCAGCACTCTTGATTTTTGGTTGCTCCAAAATCTGAATTATGTCCTCGTTAGACACCAGCCTTTCATCATCTTCGTCAATTTTGAAAATAGTTGAATCCTCACCATATTTTTTCATGAAAGTGACTAAAATATCATCATCTATTTTCCTTTGGCAAACAGCTAAGTAATGAAATTCTTTATTTTTTAACTTGACATTTTCACTCATACAAAATCGCAAGGATTTGCATTATGATTTTCACAGCTTGATGTGGTCACTTCACGAGTATCAGTTTCAATACCTTCTTTAGGGTTTTCATCACCGTTGCCATCTTCTGAATCATCACTGTAGACATCTTTGTACCACAGTCGACGTCGTGTAAGTTGAACATCTTAAACTTCAGCGTTCTCATTTTTTTAAACACTTACTTTTAGCATGAGTGACTTTGAAGTCTTGCCAATAAGTATTTCACTTTCACTGTAAGCTTGGAAGTGGTGCATACTCTAAATGAAACTTATTTCTTTAAGATTGTTCCACCTGTCTTCAATATATTTTCTATTTTGGTCAATGTCTTCCTTTGATACAAACAGTACCCAGATTTCTTTGCATCTCTCCAGAGCCACCCTGTAGAAATCTTCTGGGGTGTTGACGAAAGCTTGCCGCCCCTTCACTGCTCTCCACACAATCCGCTTTACCATCCCTCCAACGCCGTCCACAGCACCTTTACCATGACTGGAGGCAAAAAAGTTCCAGTCAATTTCGACACCAAAGTCAGTTTGTGCAAAACAAGTATGAGACATAGTGTAGCGGCTTTTAAATTGGCCAGCAAAATTGTCAGAAAAGATGTGCAAATGTTCTATTTCTGGAGCTAAATCCCTAATTTCCTTATTGAGAAATTTTAAGAAAGTCCACACCGAATTCTTACTGTTTTTCAAGACATCTCTGACACAAGCAAAGCTGTAAACTTTATCATCATGTTAAACACAATAAGTGAAAATAGTAACTTGTGAATGGCTCCAGTGCGCACTCTCATCCTGTTGTGTAAGTGAAAAGTTTTCAGTAAAATCCATCTGCATGACTGCAATATTTTTATTTACAAGAGATTTCTTACAAGAATCAAAATATTCAGCCTGAGTTTTTTTGACAAAGGTGTGCGTTTTGAATCCTAGTAGCTGGGAGTTTAGATCTGCAAGAGCTTCAAGTAGTGTCGAGGAAGTTTCCAACAATTCAGGTCTGTTATTAAACATTTCCCACTGTTTATATTTGATTTTTGATTGCAGTGTAACTTCCTGGTTAATTAAAGCCTTTGTATCATACATACATTGAACACATTCATTGAACATACATTTTTCACTTTTTGTGCCACAGCCTCGGACTAAGTATAATTGGACCGAGCCCTGCCATGCAAAACTGAACTAAAAAACGTGGAAGTCTGGAGCCCAACGGGTGGCAAAAGGATTCGATTTCGCGCGACCCGAGCGAAGAACATCCAAACAGCGCTTCATGTAACCTGACATTTAAGCCATTCGGAATGAAAATAAAAGGGTTAAATTTATATTAAAATTTTCTTTATGAAATTGTGAATCTAATGATATGTATTTCAACTTTAAATGGTCTGCTATTAATTTGTATTATTAGTTAAACTAAAACTCTTTTTTAGTTAATCTTAATTAGTGACATGACAAAAGTAGTATGCGAGAAAGTTTTTTATTTTTGGGTCAGGTAAAAAGTGTCTGCGAAGAAGTTGTAGAAGACATTCTAAATAATTTTTTTTTATCTCAAGCAATCTTTTCTAATATTAGCCGTTTCCACTACAAATAATATTTTATTTAAGTGGATTCGGCGCGAGCGCTGATTCTTGGATACCCGCGAGCTCGACGCAAGAGCGCGAACCACAACAGACACAATACCGTGCTATAAATAAATCCTATCGTCTGTTAAAAATATAAAAAAATCAGTCAGTGTTTAGGACACATTGAAGAGAGGATGTAGTTGCTGTTTGTGCTCAGTTTTTAGTTTTTTTTTTGTTTTTTTGTTTTGTTTTTGTTTTTGTTTTTTTTGTTTTTTTTTTTTTTTTGAGGGAGAGGCGGAAAAATGCATTACGCACACAGGTGGCCAGCCTGTAGTGTGGGGCTCCCCTAAAAACGGGTTTATCCACTAAAAAAACCTCCTCTACTCTTTAGGAATCTAACCTGGAATTGTTTGTCACATTACGTCAGGCTAGGCCTAAATTTGGCTTACGCCCGTGGGGCTCGCTCCTTATCCAGCCGCTCGATCAAGGGATCTGGGCCACTTCGCGGTCCAGATCGGTTTTCTTTTCCAGGAGGATGCCCCGGACGAACTGTGACAAACAATCCCAGTTGCCCTCATCCTCCAAAATCTTTTGGCAGGCCGAGTCCACCGAAAATGCACCAAAGATTTGTGTGGCCTCCAGGCGGGGCCCTTCCCAACGGGGACAGCGGAAGAATGTGTGTTCCGCATCGTCGGGAACACCCGGGCAATAAATGCAGTCCGGTGAACCGATCAGTTTTTAGTTATGGCTATATAGTTTTTAGTTATAGTTTTTAGGTATGGTAAAATCTTGTTTATTTAATTGCACTAACCGAGCTGACGGACAGAATAAAGACCTGTCATTTTTCAGGTGAGCTGTTATATAATTTTAGTTCTAAACAACGTAGTAATAATTTTAATATATTTTAAAGAAAATGTTATATATTACATATGTAGATTTATTGCCAGTAAATTACAATCGAGATTGTCATGTCAACATTGTTTAAATGTAATTTTGTTAAGAAAATATATTTAAAATGAAAGGTACGTTGACTTTGTAAATGTGGTTACTTTTAAAAGTAAGTAAAGATGTAGGCCTATTGCTAATTGTCAAAGCTTTGGATTCAATTGTTAACAATTGTAACCAAACGCAAATATTTATTAAGTTTGTAAACAAGATAGCATTGCTTGCTTGCAATTAACTGGGGACAAGGTTTTTTTAAACATCCATCAGTCGAGGAATGTGGTGTTGACCCTGATCTTATAAAATTAATTAAGATAATAAGTCTAATGTTTTTTTTTTTTTTTTTTTATTCGTCGCCATGATTTGGCTAAGAAATTAACTGCCGCAGCAAAAGTATCTCCAGGAACTAGACAAAAACTAAACGAGTTAATTTTATTTCGTCATGTTTAACAGGGATTGTAAATAAACAGTGTATGAGTTTTTAAAGCCTTTTATTCTACCACCCATTAATCTCTTCAAACACTAATTTGTAGCATTCTGAAATATGTTACTTCCTGTTATATAAAAACTGCACCGTAATATCAAATCATATCATAACAAAGAGATGCGAGATACTCGCGCGCGCTTCCACGAAATCCTCAAACGCTCTAGAAAATAATTTGTACAACGATATCTGCCGGTCTCACGAAGAAATGCTTGAGATGAAAAATAAAATTCAGAATATTAGCTACAATACTCCCGCTGACAGTTTTTATTTGGCCGAAAAAAAAAAACTTTCCTGCATCTTACTTTTTTCATGTCATTACTGAACTGAATTAAAAGCAAGTTTGATTCAACTATGTATTATTATTATTTACAAAAAATTTTCTTAATCTTTAAATACTGTAAGAATCACCATTTCAAGCAGAAAATTTTAATATAAAGTTAACGTATTTATGTAGTGGTTTAGTTGGTAAAAATACAGGTTTATTGAAGCGCTGTTTTGATTTCCGTCGCTCGGTTCCGCTGCTTTTTGCCACCCAATGGTCCTGAGACGTCCACGATTTTCGCACATTGAATGCGCGGTCCAGTTATACTTAGTCCGAGGCCACAGCACACTGCTTCCAACAACTGTGAATGTTTTTTGGGGAAAAAACGTGTCCTCTCTTGTAATTGAATCTAACAAAAAGTTAAAATTTGCATGTTTGCATGTTAAAAAGGTGGTTTCCAGGGAGCAGGAAACACCCCTTCTACCAAACATGCGTTGTACATTCTCAACAACAAGTCAGAAATAATTCTAAATACTTTCTTTAAAGCCTCGCTGGGAATCCCGTCCGGGTCAGGAGCCTTTTTGCTCTTTAGGGAGTTTTATGAATTTTAAACCGCACAAGATTATATTTAGATACTGCAACTTATTAACCACAATTAATTGGAAAGTGAGATTATTACTAACTGTAACTGTAAGTACCTCATTGCACTGTAGAGAGTACTTGACGAACCGGAACTGGATTCTTCTTCTTCCTTACTTCCTCACCACAGCCTTTGTAATATGTAAGTGTCTGTTGATTATATTACATATTTACAATTATATACATAAAAACTCCTTCCCCCTCAAGGTAGCTCAAAGGTTCATACTTTGAGGAGCCCTCCTGGCTCTTGCAGATCTGCGAAGAGGGTTGCCTCCAGATGAACTTTCCGGAACAATGTTGTTGATAGCAGTAGATGGTGTCACTGGATCGGGCCGACTAGGGGGTACTAGTGATTCTTCTGTGTCAGGTAAACTTCCCACATTGGATGAAGGGGAGCCAAATTGAGCTGAATTTCTCACTTCAGATGTTGGCATCGGTTGCATGGTATTATTACTTGTTAACAAGGATGGTGTTTTGCTACTACCGAAGTTCATATTGGGGTTGGCATTTCACATGATACTGCTACTTCTGCTCCTACCGGCCTTATTTGGTCAATATGGTGTCCCCACAAACTACCATTCACCAAAATTGTGTAATTTAATGGCCCATCCTTGCTTACTATTTTTCCAATTAGCCATTTCTTGTTGGGTGATGTGTAGTCCCTAACTGCAACTCTTTCCCCTTCGGAGAAGTTCCTATTTCTCAAAGCAAAGGTGTCACCCCTGGTATGTATAGATACTGTGTCCGCCAGAGAAGGTCTTAAGGTGGTGCGGTCGAAAAAATTTTCTTGTACTTTTTTATTGATTTATGTTTATTAGCACTCAACCATTCGGTAAACATTCTGTTTTTGAAAAAATAATCCCGTTATCTCATATATTTTTGCGTTTGAAGTAGCATTTTAGCGGCATTTTGTAAAGTACACCACGTGGAAACGGATTAACATATTTTTATCAGAATTGGCTTAAACGCTTATTTAAAATACACACAAGGGTGAGATTAATGATTTTCAATAAAATTTTTATTATATTAATAAATTAAAAAATTATCTCTGGTATCTTTTGTGCGATTTGTCTAAAATTTGCGCTACACCCTGGAGCTTGACTAGTAGGTAACATTCCACAAAGTTTTATATAAAAATATTTTTTTTACGTAATGGTGTACAAAAAACTTTTTATTTTCAGCCCACATTAAATCTGACGCAGCGCGCACTAGCAGTTACTCACACAAAGGACAGTCCAAATGCTTTTAGACGCGCACGAGCCGACAGCAAGATATTCTATCTCTCTCGCACCGTGTCCCCTCGTTCTGAAGGTAGCGCCTAGTCCTCGGTCACCACCGCCAAGGGATGAGTACCTTTTCGTCGCCAAGGGATGTTTTCTTATGGCAAAATATCAATGTATGGTGTTAGAAATTTCATCAGTTTGAAAATAAAAACTAAACTGCCTTAATATGCCTTAATATAATAAATCTTGTTATTGTATTTTTAAATCATCCATACAATTGTCACAAAATTAATTCTAAGGACCTGAGATTAGCTTCGACATGAAAAATAAAAATAATAATTCATCAAGCAATAAATTAAAAGGTTACCGGTAAATAAAGTTAATAGTGTACCCGCCACTTTTGCTTTTTTAAACTAACATACGATTTTAATTTTGCAACACCACCAACCCTTTACTGCTGGCCGTGTGACATGAGAAACATTCGTATAATAGTTTAATAAAACGGAATTTTTTAGCCGGAGTGCTGCCATTTTTGTTTGCCTTTTAGCAACAGCTGATTGCGAAAACGAAAACATTTTCCGCTCAACCCTAACCCTAACAACTTACCTATAGATGGACTACAATGGAATGTATTCATTTCTAATATTTGGTTTTTAAAAAGGTACCTATCGTCCTAAATATTATGAATTATTTGCTTTCACTTCATGAAAAAGTTTAAACAATTGTCTAACTCAAATAATTTTATTCTTAACATATAGTTTTCGGACACAAAGTGATACCAATTTTTACAGGAATTTAAAAAATTTCAATAGGTGACTATCGGTAGACCTAACTATTATTTGGCCTCTAATGAAATTGTTGGCAATACCATTTATTTAGCTTACACACGGTACTTTCCTAAACTATGAGTATGAAATGTGTACAAATATTTAACCACAACGATTCAAACATTTTATTTTAAAATAACATATTATCACTGGTAGGCTATTCGTTATAATGAATGAAATATAGTAATACAATTCAAAATTGTGCTGCTTGGATTGAAAAATGTCTGTTGTTGTCTTTGCTACACTACTTTCGTCACTTCTGAGTTAGGTTATTGGCGTATCATCTTAATTCTTCACAGCAACATAATGGATTGTAGTGTCTTCATTAAAATTTATAAATCAGATCCTGATGCTTTCAATTAATTTTCATGAGTAGGCTGGAAATGAATCTTCACACGCTCAATCTCGGTACCCATGATAGTATCATGAATTTTTCAAAGAAAAGTTGCTAGCAGGCAACCATGGCTTCGTTGATATAATTGATGTTTAACGTTTGGCCCAACCATCTAGAAGGTACTTTCTGATTATTAGGTAAATTAAATACGCCTCTTTCTTCCTTATTGTTGTCAGTACAATCTTTCTAATCTTCCAAAGTAAAAATTGTTTAGCATGGTCGTAATACAACACACAAAACTATTCAAAACAGTCAGATATTTAAATTGAACTTCGAGTCAATATGAAATAACCACATTTATGAAAAAAATGTTATTGAATGAAAAATCAGTTTTAAAACACCATACACTATACATTACAAATTTTTAAAACAAAACACGAGAATATTTTAATGAAGTTTACGGAAAACAGCCCATGTAAACAAAAACAAACTATTGTTTTGACATTGCTTTTAAGTGACGTCACAAAGCACTTGACGTCAGAGCGCTCCGGCTTTATCTTAGCAGGTGTTGGTAATATCCAAGAATTGGGAATTAATAAAAATCCAGCTGTTTCATTTTTATTAGAAACCCCTATAATCTATATATTAATACGCAAGCATGTTTCATTTCCTCCTTTTTTTCTCAGCTTGTGTACATCGTAGGAGAAATCCGCGCATACCGTTAGAAAGGTATATTCCTGTAGATGAGCAGAATCACATTCTAATTCACATCGGACTCCAGGGCTACGCCCCACAGGCTTTCAAAGTTCCAATGTTAATCTTATGGAGAAAAGAGAAATGAATGAATCATTAGACAGCTGCTGTAAAAACAACTGCTAGAAAATTAGGAAGAACAGATGTTTTAGTTCTAAAATGTTTTTAATTTCATAGTGGATAGCCTCTGGATCACTAATTTTCAAAAATAAAAGGTTTATGTTACCTGTATCCGTCAGTGATCCTAGTTGTAGTATGAGACTACAGCCGTTTCGTCTTCAAAGAGACATCATCAGGTCAATCCTTTAAAACGTCATTCCATCTTCCAGATTTCGTCAATTATTAAAACATAAATAACACCAACACAAGACACAAAACACGCGACACGGAACATTTAAATAAATACAAAAAACTTTGGCCAAAGCATCGGACACGAGGCAGCGCCGGATCTTGATAGGTCATGACTGACGTGTACCGGACGTTGTGACCCCCTCCCCCTCTCTTCCTTTATCAGGTGCTTTTCTTCGAGTCTGATTGTCCAGGATGCGCATAGCCGTGTTGTAGATAATATTCGATTGGAATGAAAGTTTTTCATTGAGGATGTCGTTTGGGCTCTTTTTTGACGCTCTGTAAATTTCGAATTCTTCGACGGTATCCATATATTTACCTTTATTGCAAAAATGCATGATGTTTAAATTATTATGTAAGTCAGTGTAATTGTGATTTGAGTTAATGAGATGGTTGGCGTAAGCGGATTTGGAATTTTTCTTTGGAAGATGTTCTTTAAATCTGGTAACAAAAGAGCGTGAAGTCTGGCCTATATAAAAACTTGGACAGTCATCGCATGTGATCTTATACACACCTGTTTTGTTCATATCGTCATTTTTTACCCTCCTTTCTTTTAACATAGATGATAGTTTATTGGATGTTTTGAACGCCACTACTACGTTGTTTTTAGCCATTTCGTTTTTTAGAGTATTATTGACTGCAACCCCATATTCTGCACTTACGTATTTTTTCTCTTCTGCTGTACTACTATTGGTTTTTTTTTTTTTACTGTGTTTTCTAATTAAATTATCGATCAATGAGCTCTCATATCCGTTGGAGACGGCAATGTGCTTTAAAATGTTAACTTCGTTGTTGTAGTTATCTGGATTGAGTGGTATTGATAAAAGCCTGTGTACAAAACTGTTGTAGGCGGCGATTTTGTGATTGTATGGATGGTGTGATGACGAGTGGATAGTCTGATCGGTTGTTGTGGGTTTTCTATAAATTTTAAAATCAAATTTGTCATCATTTCTCATTACAGTTACATCCAAAAAATTAATCGATTTATTTATTTCAGTTTCGAGGGTGAACTTTAAGTTGGGATGAATGTTGTTCAAATATGTTCCAAGTAGGCGGATTTGTCGTTCATTCCCGTTATACAGTACAAGCGTGTCATCAACGTAACGGCAATAGAACATTATTTTATTCTTGTGTTTATTAAGGTCAGACAAAAGGTGTTGGTTTTCGACGTTGTTCAAGAATATTTCTGAAAGAATACTTGAGAGGGGGGAGCCCATAGCTAATCCTTCCTTCTGCATGTACATTTTATTTTCAAAGGAAAAATAATTCTGTTTTAAGATGCAATCGACTAGCTTGACTAATTCTCTCTTAGCTTCGGTTGAAAGTATTGAGTGCTTGTCCAGGTTGTTTTTCAAGATTTTAATAGTTTCATCAATAGGCACATTTGTGTACAGATTAACTATATCAAATGACGCTAACATACAAGATGATTTAAGTTTGACGCTGTTGATTTTATTTACCAGATCAACAGTGTTTTTCACACTCTGATTGTTTTCTAGTACTATTTCATTTCTAATGATCTTATCCAATTTCTTTGCGATCTTATAAGCGGGGGAAGGTCTGAAATTTACTAACGGCCTAATAGGTGTGTCAATTTTATGAATTTTAGGTAACCCTCTTAAAATTGGTGCTTTGGGATTGGTTACCTTTACAGACTTTATTTCCTCTTTTGATAAAAGGTTGGTACTGGATGATATTACTTTATTTATGTCCTTTGAAAATGCTGTCGTGGGGTCGTGATTTAGAGTTTCAATGTTGTTGTCATTAATGAATGCATTAACTTTGTTTACGTATTCCTGTTTGCAGAGGATGACTGTGCAGTTGCCCTTATCAGCTTTGGTGATAACTGCTCCGCTCAATTCTAACTTGTTCCTAATACTTGTAGCAACCTGTTTTAAAGACTTGTACTTAGAAAGGTATTTGTTCCGGGGGGCTGGATTATTAATAGTCTTTTTAATTTTATTTGATATTAATACCCTAGCCGAATCACGTTCTTCAATGGTTTTTAAATATTTCACAGCTGTTTCAGCATTGAATAATTCGTCAATCAAACTATTTTTCCTGTCGTTTGGGAAGTTGTAGTTCAATCCTTTATTTAATAAATTTAACTCTTGTTCGGTAAATTCAATGTCTGTCTTGTTGATGACTCTGGGGTGGAACTTGTGGTTACAAACTATTGATTCCCGTTTTAACTGGTTATTAGACAAAGTAACTAATTTCTTAGCCTGGGTCTTTCTTTTAACCTGGATTTTCTTTTGGATTTGTGTGTCTAATTCGCAAAAAACACTGTTCTGCTGTGAAGGGTGCAAGCTATTCATTAATTCTACATGTTTATTTAGGAGTAGTTTATTTAACATACTTTTTTTGGCATACAATGATTTTACTTCGTTTTTTACCCATGCTGTTTCCGCAATTTTCTTTGCTTTTCTGGCTGATAATGATTGTGATTTTATTCTAACAATTACGTAATTGGGGGTTAATCCATGCTCTAGACATTTTTTGTTGAATTTTATGTTTTCGATGGTGTTAAAAAGTTTCAACTTGACGTTTTTGTAGGAGAAGGCTAGTTTAACTTGACCAGTTTCCAATTTCATAGTGGATAGCCTCTGGATCACTAATTTTCAAAAACTGGTCAAGTTAAACTAGCCTTCTCCTACAAAAACGTCAAGTTGAAACTTTTTAACACCATCGAAAACATAAAATTCAACAAAAAATGTCTAGAGCATGGATTAACCCCCAATTACGTAATTGTTAGAATAAAATCACAATCATTATCAGCCAGAAAAGCAAAGAAAATTGCGGAAACAGCATGGGTAAAAAACGAAGTAAAATCATTGTATGCCAAAAAAAGTATGTTAAATAAACTACTCCTAAATAAACATGTAGAATTAATGAATAGCTTGCACCCTTCACAGCAGAACAGTGTTTTTTGCGAATTAGACACACAAATCCAAAAGAAAATCCAGGTTAAAAGAAAGACCCAGGCTAAGAAATTAGTTACTTTGTCTAATAACCAGTTAAAACGGGAATCAATAGTTTGTAACCACAAGTTCCACCCCAGAGTCATCAACAAGACAGACATTGAATTTACCGAACAAGAGTTAAATTTATTAAATAAAGGATTGAACTACAACTTCCCAAACGACAGGAAAAATAGTTTGATTGACGAATTATTCAATGCTGAAACAGCTGTGAAATATTTAAAAACCATTGAAGAACGTGATTCGGCTAGGGTATTAATATCAAATAAAATTAAAAAGACTATTAATAATCCAGCCCCCCGGAACAAATACCTTTCTAAGTACAAGTCTTTAAAACAGGTTGCTACAAGTATTAGGAACAAGTTAGAATTGAGCGGAGCAGTTATCACCAAAGCTGATAAGGGCAACTGCACAGTCATCCTCTGCAAACAGGAATACGTAAACAAAGTTAATGCATTCATTAATGACAACAACATTGAAACTCTAAATCACGACCCCACGACAGCATTTTCAAAGGACATAAATAAAGTAATATCATCCAGTACCAACCTTTTATCAAAAGAGGAAATAAAGTCTGTAAAGGTAACCAATCCCAAAGCACCAATTTTAAGAGGGTTACCTAAAATTCATAAAATTGACACACCTATTAGGCCGTTAGTAAATTTCAGACCTTCCCCCGCTTATAAGATCGCAAAGAAATTGGATAAGATCATTAGAAATGAAATAGTACTAGAAAACAATCAGAGTGTGAAAAACACTGTTGATCTGGTAAATAAAATCAACAGCGTCAAACTTAAATCATCTTGTATGTTAGCGTCATTTGATATAGTTAATCTGTACACAAATGTGCCTATTGATGAAACTATTAAAATCTTGAAAAACAACCTGGACAAGCACTCAATACTTTCAACCGAAGCTAAGAGAGAATTAGTCAAGCTAGTCGATTGCATCTTAAAACAGAATTATTTTTCCTTTGAAAATAAAATGTACATGCAGAAGGAAGGATTAGCTATGGGCTCCCCCCTCTCAAGTATTCTTTCAGAAATATTCTTGAACAACGTCGAAAACCAACACCTTTTGTCTGACCTTAATAAACACAAGAATAAAATAATGTTCTATTGCCGTTACGTTGATGACACGCTTGTACTGTATAACGGGAATGAACGACAAATCCGCCTACTTGGAACATATTTGAACAACATTCATCCCAACTTAAAGTTCACCCTCGAAACTGAAATAAATAAATCGATTAATTTTTTGGATGTAACTGTAATGAGAAATGATGACAAATTTGATTTTAAAATTTATAGAAAACCCACAACAACCGATCAGACTATCCACTCGTCATCACACCATCCATACAATCACAAAATCGCCGCCTACAACAGTTTTGTACACAGGCTTTTATCAATACCACTCAATCCAGATAACTACAACAACGAAGTTAACATTTTAAAGCACATTGCCGTCTCCAACGGATATGAGAGCTCATTGATCGATAATTTAATTAGAAAACACAGTAAAAAAACCAATAGTAGTACAGCAGAAGAGAAAAAATACGTAAGTGCAGAATATGGGGTTGCAGTCAATAATACTCTAAAAAACGAAATGGCTAAAAACAACGTAGTAGTGGCGTTCAAAACATCCAATAAACTATCATCTATGTTAAAAGAAAGGAGGGTAAAAAATGACGATATGAACAAAACAGGTGTGTATAAGATCACATGCGATGACTGTCCAAGTTTTTATATAGGCCAGACTTCACGCTCTTTTGTTACCAGATTTAAAGAACATCTTCCAAAGAAAAATTCCAAATCCGCTTACGCCAACCATCTCATTAACTCAAATCACAATTACACTGACTTACATAATAATTTAAACATCATGCATTTTTGCAATAAAGGTAAATATATGGATACCGTCGAAGAATTCGAAATTTACAGAGCGTCAAAAAAGAGCCCAAACGACATCCTCAATGAAAAACTTTCATTCCAATCGAATATTATCTACAACACGGCTATGCGCATCCTGGACAATCAGACTCGAAGAAAAGCACCTGATAAAGGAAGAGAGGGGGAGGGGGTCACAACGTCCGGTACACGTCAGTCATGACCTATCAAGATCCGGCGCTGCCTCGTGTCCGATGCTTTGGCCAAAGTTTTTTGTATTTATTTAAATGTTCCGTGTCGCGTGTTTTGTGTCTTGTGTTGGTGTTATTTATGTTTTAATAATTGACGAAATCTGGAAGATGGAATGACGTTTTAAAGGATTGACCTGATGATGTCTCTTTGAAGACGAAACGGCTGTAGTCTCATACTACAACTAGGATCACTGACGGATACAGGTAACATAAACCTTTTATTTTTGAAAATTAGTGATCCAGAGGCTATCCACTATGAAATTGGAAACTGGTCAAGTTAAACTAGCCTTCTCCTACAAAAACGTCAAGTTGAAACTTTTTAACACCATCGAAAACATAAAATTCAACAAAAAATGTCTAGAGCATGGATTAACCCCCAATTACGTAATTGTTAGAATAAAATCACAATCATTATCAGCCAGAAAAGCAAAGAAAATTGCGGAAACAGCATGGGTAAAAAACGAAGTAAAATCATTGTATGCCAAAAAAAGTATGTTAAATAAACTACTCCTAAATAAACATGTAGAATTAATGAATAGCTTGCACCCTTCACAGCAGAACAGTGTTTTTTGCGAATTAGACACACAAATCCAAAAGAAAATCCAGGTTAAAAGAAAGACCCAGGCTAAGAAATTAGTTACTTTGTCTAATAACCAGTTAAAACGGGAATCAATAGTTTGTAACCACAAGTTCCACCCCAGAGTCATCAACAAGACAGACATTGAATTTACCGAACAAGAGTTAAATTTATTAAATAAAGGATTGAACTACAACTTCCCAAACGACAGGAAAAATAGTTTGATTGACGAATTATTCAATGCTGAAACAGCTGTGAAATATTTAAAAACCATTGAAGAACGTGATTCGGCTAGGGTATTAATATCAAATAAAATTAAAAAGACTATTAATAATCCAGCCCCCCGGAACAAATACCTTTCTAAGTACAAGTCTTTAAAACAGGTTGCTACAAGTATTAGGAACAAGTTAGAATTGAGCGGAGCAGTTATCACCAAAGCTGATAAGGGCAACTGCACAGTCATCCTCTGCAAACAGGAATACGTAAACAAAGTTAATGCATTCATTAATGACAACAACATTGAAACTCTAAATCACGACCCCACGACAGCATTTTCAAAGGACATAAATAAAGTAATATCATCCAGTACCAACCTTTTATCAAAAGAGGAAATAAAGTCTGTAAAGGTAACCAATCCCAAAGCACCAATTTTAAGAGGGTTACCTAAAATTCATAAAATTGACACACCTATTAGGCCGTTAGTAAATTTCAGACCTTCCCCCGCTTATAAGATCGCAAAGAAATTGGATAAGATCATTAGAAATGAAATAGTACTAGAAAACAATCAGAGTGTGAAAAACACTGTTGATCTGGTAAATAAAATCAACAGCGTCAAACTTAAATCATCTTGTATGTTAGCGTCATTTGATATAGTTAATCTGTACACAAATGTGCCTATTGATGAAACTATTAAAATCTTGAAAAACAACCTGGACAAGCACTCAATACTTTCAACCGAAGCTAAGAGAGAATTAGTCAAGCTAGTCGATTGCATCTTAAAACAGAATTATTTTTCCTTTGAAAATAAAATGTACATGCAGAAGGAAGGATTAGCTATGGGCTCCCCCCTCTCAAGTATTCTTTCAGAAATATTCTTGAACAACGTCGAAAACCAACACCTTTTGTCTGACCTTAATAAACACAAGAATAAAATAATGTTCTATTGCCGTTACGTTGATGACACGCTTGTACTGTATAACGGGAATGAACGACAAATCCGCCTACTTGGAACATATTTGAACAACATTCATCCCAACTTAAAGTTCACCCTCGAAACTGAAATAAATAAATCGATTAATTTTTTGGATGTAACTGTAATGAGAAATGATGACAAATTTGATTTTAAAATTTATAGAAAACCCACAACAACCGATCAGACTATCCACTCGTCATCACACCATCCATACAATCACAAAATCGCCGCCTACAACAGTTTTGTACACAGGCTTTTATCAATACCACTCAATCCAGATAACTACAACAACGAAGTTAACATTTTAAAGCACATTGCCGTCTCCAACGGATATGAGAGCTCATTGATCGATAATTTAATTAGAAAACACAGTAAAAAAACCAATAGTAGTACAGCAGAAGAGAAAAAATACGTAAGTGCAGAATATGGGGTTGCAGTCAATAATACTCTAAAAAACGAAATGGCTAAAAACAACGTAGTAGTGGCGTTCAAAACATCCAATAAACTATCATCTATGTTAAAAGAAAGGAGGGTAAAAAATGACGATATGAACAAAACAGGTGTGTATAAGATCACATGCGATGACTGTCCAAGTTTTTATATAGGCCAGACTTCACGCTCTTTTGTTACCAGATTTAAAGAACATCTTCCAAAGAAAAATTCCAAATCCGCTTACGCCAACCATCTCATTAACTCAAATCACAATTACACTGACTTACATAATAATTTAAACATCATGCATTTTTGCAATAAAGGTAAATATATGGATACCGTCGAAGAATTCGAAATTTACAGAGCGTCAAAAAAGAGCCCAAACGACATCCTCAATGAAAAACTTTCATTCCAATCGAATATTATCTACAACACGGCTATGCGCATCCTGGACAATCAGACTCGAAGAAAAGCACCTGATAAAGGAAGAGAGGGGGAGGGGGTCACAACGTCCGGTACACGTCAGTCATGACCTATCAAGATCCGGCGCTGCCTCGTGTCCGATGCTTTGGCCAAAGTTTTTTGTATTTATTTAAATGTTCCGTGTCGCGTGTTTTGTGTCTTGTGTTGGTGTTATTTATGTTTTAATAATTGACGAAATCTGGAAGATGGAATGACGTTTTAAAGGATTGACCTGATGATGTCTCTTTGAAGACGAAACGGCTGTAGTCTCATACTACAACTAGGATCACTGACGGATACAGGTAACATAAACCTTTTATTTTTGAATGTTTTTAAGCTTCTTGGGTCCAGATCAACTGAAATTTTCTAGTTCTAATTACTAGGAATACGCTCCGATGTCCGTCCCGTACAAGAATTTTTTACTCACTTTTTGAGTTATTAAGTGACGCTTTTTATGGGTTTTTTTAGGGAGAGGTAAGAAAAATGCATTACGCACACAGGTGGCAAGTCTGTAGTGTGGGGCTCCCCTAAAAATGGGTTTACCCACTAAAAATCCTCCTCCTCTCTTTAGGATTCTAACCTAGAATTTTTTTTCACATTACGTCAGGCTAGGCCTAAATTTAGCTAACGCCGGTGGGGCTTACTCCTTATCCAGCCACTCGATCAAGGGATCTGGGCCACTTCGCGCGGTCCAGATCGTTTTCTTTTCCAGGAGGATGCCCCGGACGAACTGTGATAAACAATCCCAGTTTTCCTCATCCTCCAAGAACTTTTGGCAGACCGAGTCCACCGAAAATGCACCAAAAAATTTGTGTGGCCTTCAGGCGGGGCCCTTCCCAACGGGGGCAGCAAAAGAATGAGTGTTCCTCATCGTCGGGAACGCCCGAGCAATAAATGCAGTCCGGTGAACCGGTCTTGCCCATCCGGTTCAGGTACGACCGAGATAGCCGTGAATTGTCAAGAATTGGCTGCCGTTCCACCCATGGTTGGACGTGCTTGATAAGTCGCGCAGTCCATCATCCTCGGATGTCGTGCTCCCAGCTGTGTTGCCACTGCTGGAAGGTTCTGGAGCGCTCTTCTGCTCTCGCCGTGTCCTTTTAATCTCGCCTTGTCTCTGATAAATTGCCTTCCTCTCTCCTGCCAAGAGCTTAACAGGGATAACTCCGGCGACCACCAGGACGGCAGGCTTGGACACTGTCCGGTAGGCGGAACACACCCCGAGCGCCGCTCGACGTTGAACCCGGGCGAGTCGCAACCTGTACTACTCTTTATCGAGAGCGTCTGCTTACACCTCTGCTCCATAAAAAAGCACGGACTGAACCGCGGACATCAACAGACGTCTTCTGCTGGGTCGTGGAACCCCGACATTGGCCATCAGCCTACTAAGGTAAGTGACTACCTTAGCGGCCTAGTCCGCCGTACGGAATATCTGATCCCTCCAGCTTAACTTGGTGTCCACTATAATCCCGAAGTACTTAGCAGCACGAGTTGATTGGACCACCTTCCTTCCCACTCGGAACGGAACGACGGTCTCCATCCTCTTCTTCGTAAGGATCACAATCTCCGTCTTACGGAGAGTACGCGAGAGAGCGTGATCGAACATCCATGTGTTGACCACACGCATGACTCGGTTCAACTTTAGTTGGGCCAGCTCAACGTTGCATGCGACAATGAGAGCTGCAACATCATCGGCGTACCCAACCAAAGTGGTTTCCTCAGGCATCTCCAACCTCAGGAGGCTGTCATAGGCAACGTTCCAGAGATCCTGGCCGAGTATTGAATCTTTCACGGCACCAGAAGTGACTTCCATCGTCCACGTTCCGTCCCTTGTGTCGTAAATCAGGCTTCGAGAGCGGAGATAATCCGCAACAAGATGAGTCGCAACAGATATGCAGGAACGCGAATGGTGTTGCGAAGCGCATCCAGCATATCGACCCACCTCGCCGAGTTAAAGGCATTCTCAAAGAAGCACTACTTAGCAAGAGAAATGGTCGTGGCTCTCGGCTCTCTTCACAGCTCTCTGGACTTCGGTGATAGCGTCAATCGTTGACCGTCCCTTTCTGAAGCCGTACTGACGGGGGCATAAGTACCCAGCAGCTTCCATGGCAGACGTCAGGCGGGAACGGATCAGCTTCTCGGGCAGCTTCCCAGCCGTGTCCAACATGCAAAAAGGCCTGTGGGACGACGGCAGCTCGGGATCACCTTTGCCCTTGCTGATGAGTACAAGTCTGGCGGTTTTCCAGGGAGCCGGAAATACCCTTTCTACCAAACAGGCGTTGTACATTCTCAACAACAAATCAGCATTAATTAAAAATACTTTCTTTAAAGCCTCGCTGGGAATCCGTCCGGGTCAGGAGCCTTGTTGCTCTTTAGGGAGAGAACGGAGGTTTCCATCTCCATCGAATGTGAAGAGTGGAACGTCATCTAACCGTCCAAAGTCAACCGGCGTACATCCTAGGCCTAGCCTACAAATACAAACAATGATTTTAGCTAAGACCTCAAAACAAGCAAGTAACTTAATAATAATTATGCTTATAATATTAAAGGTAAATAGATTGTAGAGCGAAAAAACAATACAATATAAAATCCATGATTGCAAATTAATAAAAATCAAGTAATGTAAGTATTGTAGAATTACGCTTACTTAACACTTAATGCATATTTTGTTACCTGAGACATAGGCTACAATGGCACAACACATTCTAATTAGTTGTTCAATTTAAATCTTTCTCCCAAATAGATATTTGTTGTATCCCATAAATTAGTTAATCGCATAATTCCGTACGACAGCAATTCATTCCACATCAACATGCCTATCTTTTTGTATAATTTATAATTTCAACAAGTAAACATAAGTGTTGATCTATTTAATTTAACAAATAGGTCTGTCAAAATATCAATTAAATTTTATTTAAAAACGTAACATAACGGCGAGCAGATATAAAAAAGAAAAGGTTATGTTAATATGTTGAATGTTGTTTTCAGCAAACACAGCAACAACTCAGCTGCGATGGGGGAATATAAACTGATCATAGCAACTACATTAGTCAAATCATGTAGCCTAAACAACTAAAGTTCTGTCAAAAATTCCGGAAAATAAGCTTTTTTAATACTTGAAAATAATTGCTCGATTATAGTTTATTACCTAGTTTAAAATACTTAAAATCTAACCTGAGAATTTCATTGAAATCAAATTAGTAATAAAAAAGCCTTTTGGGGGTCTAAAATTCGCCTAAGAGAAATTTAAAGTCGCTCTAAAAGAATTTTATACTCTATGTTCCATATAGTAAAAAATTCAATTATTGGAGCTAGTGCTCCAATAGAGGCGATAACCCTATAGCAAAAATTTACTTGATTTTATGGCCTTATGAAGTCATTAACACCATAGAAAAACTACTTTTTTTAAGTATAATACTAAATTTAAAAAAGTCTATATCACCTCATCATCACCTAGCGGCTAAAGGACTAAGAGGGCAAAATAAGGAAACAAGAGTGTAACCCATCAGTCCGACCGTCTGACGGGTCCAGCCAACCTGGTTTGTCCAGCATGACTCATTGCATTCACAATACAGTTTTTGGAAACCATCTGCACCCCCCTAACAGGCACCGTTACAGTTGTCGCCAAAATTAGAGAGATGGAGACTGGAGGTACTTTGTATATTTGTGTCCTTAACTGTCTCACCGCAGTCAGTCTCAATCCAAAATTTTCTTTTCTTTATAACATGTGCAAAAAAATTGTTTCACCACTGAAAAAGGGTTTTTTATAACGTATGAATTATTTGGAACAAATTGATGACAAAAAAAACACAATATATGTTTTGAACTTTTGCTTAAAATAATTCCGTCTCAGCTCGTGATTTAATGTAGCCCGGGAAGGGTTAAATATTTGTAAATGGCACGGTTTAAGTGACGTAAAAAAGGAGTATGAAGTCCAGGGTAAATAGTGAATTTCATAAAAGGTTGATAAGTTCAAGCGTTGATTCTGACAAGATTCGTGCAACAACTGATAAAAACCTTGCCGAAGATTTATCGAAGAGTAATAGGTAATCGTTATTTGTAACCAAGGAGGTTATATTTCTAATACTGGATTTGACACTGATAGGTTAATTTTGGCGAAAAAGCGCGCCGGTGATTTTGTTTGGTTGGCAATCCTGAAGTACCGTTTTGTCGTTCTTTGAACGGTGGCTAAAAGATATTCGAATCAACGAAATGGTTCGAATCTTCTGGGAACGATGAACGATGAATTGGTACGGTAAGGCTAACCAATAATTAGGAATCTAGACTCTGGAATAATAATAACGTGTGTCTTTAATTCTAACTTACATGAATTTAAACAATTTTATTCGTTAGGTATTTTACAGAATAAGAGATATTGATTTAATTTGTAGATGTGAATATTTGTTGTTTTATAAATAGTTCAAGAAATATAATTAGAACTAAAATATCTTATACCTTTTACCATTTTACGTTCTGACATTTTATTTTTTGCGACTTTTCTGAAATATTCATGAAAATTAATTATAATTTACACATCTGCAGTAAAAAGGTGGTCTCTAATTCTTTGTCTGTTATATTATTTTATCTGCAATTAATTTGAGCTGCATTTTGGTATTACATTTAGGCCTAGGACTAGTGAATTTGTGACTGATAAAGAAAATGAAGTATGGTATTTCAAAAAAAATATTTTCTTGTTTACCTTATACCAATTTTAACGCGGTACGAAATCATCATGTGAGTTAACTTATTAAAAAAATAAAAATAAACATGTTTTCCATAACTTGAAACTGATTACCAAATTTCCAAAATAAATTTATATATATATATAATTTATTTTCTGTTTTTGTTTGTTTTCCCCTTTTACTGCATATTTGCTTACCAATAATTGCCCATTAAAACCGATTCACCAGGCAATTGATTCACAATTCATTTGACTCCTTTAGCTGACTCGTTCATTTCGGCAAACAGTTCAAATTGGTACTTCAGGATTGCCAACCAAACAAAATCAGCGGCTCGCTTTTTTAGCATTGTGTGTTACCTCCAGTATTAGAATATAACCTCCTTGTTTGTAACCTATTACTAAGTAATAATAGGTTATCGTAAAAGTATTAATACTTTATGGTAATAGGTTAGGTACCTATGGTTAGTTTTTCTATGGTAATATGTTAAAGTATCGGTTATAAAATAGTTTTAAAAAAACTTTCATTTTTACACTAAGTCACGACAGCTGGATGCCAATTTTAATATGAATCCTTTTGGTCTGGGGGGGGGGGGGGCTGAGCCCCACCCCCATGTAAAACGTTTGGGGGCTCAAGACCCTCGGGCCCCATGGAGTCGGCGCCAGTGTAGCCTATGACTTGAGTAGTGATCTGCCTTTAAGAGTCTCCGCGGTTTGAAGCTCAGGTTTGATCAAATAATTCATTTAATGTACACCTAAATATTGTACATTTATCATCTGCATCTTGCAATAATACTAATAATAAAATATGTATAAATCACTAAGGAAAAGCAAGCAGGTTGTACATTAACACAAGATAAGTATTCAAAGAAATGAAAATATAAATGTGTATATTGTATCTGGTTCGACCACAGACGGCAAGCCAGGGATGGACCGAGCGGGGCCGGGGGGCCTCACACCGGAACTCTACCCTGGGCCACAAAAATTCTCTCGGCGACCCTGGTTATTGCAGCCGTTGGCAGTCGCGAGCGTCTTGATCTTGATCGGCGGTCGCTAGCGTATAAAAATCAATAAGCATGAAAACAAAATGGCGGCTTAGCGAAAATTTTTTAAAACTTATATTTTCATGACATCTTTTCTTGTTTTTATAAAAGGAATCAGTTGGTAATGATTTTTACATTTATTGCTATTCATAGGCTACTGGATATATACATTATATAATGGATTTGGCATCATAAACGTCTGAATAGACTGATTGCATCCAAGTTCGGGATTGAGGCAAAAACGATTACCCCACACTTCATGCCACAATCTGGTTAAATAAATTCTGTTTCCACGTCCAATTAGGTCGGATGGAGTTTTATTTGGAAGGGATATGGAAGAAACGGCAAGAGAAATGCACGAAAAGAAAACCAACCAGACGGTTGAAAAATGTGGCTTATTTGTTGACATCGAAAACCCCTTCCTTGGCGCTAGTTCTGAGGGTTTAGTTTCAACAGATGGAATAATTGAAATAAAATGTCTAGCCTCAGTAAAAGAGAAGCGAGGAAAGGCGAGGAAGCTAAAAAAAACAAAAACCTTAGTTGGAAATCGAGAGTGGCAAGCTTCGCCTAAAAAAGCGAACTATTACTACCACTATTATTACCAACTGTTAGCGAACTATTATCACTATTATTACCAAATTCAGGGAGAAATAAATATATGCAAAAGTCGATGGTGCGACTTTGTGGTGTACTCAAAGAGAGGAGAACTATTTATTGTACGTATTTTCATTGACGAAGAGTTTTGGGAGCACAAGGTCCTTCCTGGTCTGGTGCGATTTTACGAAGAGTGTATGCTTCCAGAAATAGTGGACAGCAGGATTGTTAGGGAACTGAAGGCACGTAACGCTGAATACATATTAGCTGCTCATAAGAAGCAGTGAATCAAAATAAAACGAGGAAACAAAAATGATTGTAACATGAAATACACAGCCTGCATCGTTTTTTTATGTTTCATGTGGTTTTGGTTAACCAAATGGCTGAGTTTCATTTTTAACATGTATGCAGACAACGTTTTGCCACATTAGGCCTATAATAAATTATTTAGAAAATAACGTTTTTTATAGAATAAATTCAGTCATTCACTTAAGTTTATGTGGTGGAGTCCCAATAACAAAAAAACCCTTAGCTTATTAAATAAGTATATTAATAGATAATACATAAATTAGTTTATTTAAACTTTGTTTTGATTAATTCAATAACAGTGTTTTATGTATTAAAAACTACGAAAACGCTTGTGCTGAAAATAACTGTATGTCATTCCGTCCAAAATCTAATAATTTTGTTTAACTGTATTTATCAAATGTCGTTTTGCCCTCTAGGTTAACCTAAAAAATTATGTTTTGAGTTTTAAGTTATAAGGGTAGGCAAGAAGTTAAGTAAATTCTTGCCAGGCAGACTAGCAATAACATTTACCGGTGATGTTGTGAATGAATGACATAATATTACCACAAGCATTAGGTTACAATTAGTATTATTAATAGATTTTTCAATGTTCCAATATTTTACCAGTGATGAAATTTTTCTTTTCTGCAATAAATGTTATAAAATCAAATGAATGTCTTATTTTTTACATGTATTGGCAACGGTTATACTATGTATAAATACCCCCGTCGCAGCAGACCTGCGTACTCAGCGAATTTCCAAATTAGTAATATTAATTTTGACCAGCTAAACTTGTAAACAAAATTTCATCACGTGCTCATAAAAGGGAAATAAATGTCTATTCTCCTTAAGATAAATATAGGGAAAGAGTATGCAGGTATGCTGCCATGGGGGACACTAAAAGTAGGTTTTTAGCATAGAAAAAATTTATTTCGACCATATAAAGACATATAGTAAGTTTCATCAATATCTGTACATAAATAAAAGAGTTTGCCTATTCTCCATATGATTAACATGGGAAAAGAGTATGCAGGTTTGCTGCCATGATAAGTACAAAAACCAAGATTTTTTACCTTAAATGGATGAATCTCAACCAAATGAAGCTAAATACCAAGTTTCATCCAAAAATATTGGTTAATAAGTGAAATATTAACACATCCTTATCCTCCATAAGATTAACATTGGAGCCCCAAAAGACAATGTACTGTCTTTAGACTTTGTAATATCTCGGTAACCAATGGAGATAGAGCAAAGCTTAAAAATACTAAATTGTGTGTTTTTTTGAGCTAAATCCAATGGTCAAAATAAAAATTTAAAATATTTAAATTTTACTTATGAAAAATGCAAGAAACCCATTTTTGGGGTACAAAACCCCCCAAAACTACCCCTTCCGGTAGGTCGATATGTCTGGTTTTCGAACTCATCCGAATAAACGTAGGATTACACATCTCCACCAAATTTGGTGTCGATTGGACCATTTTTACGAGAGTTATCGTGTCTAGGGACACATACATATATATATATATATATATATATATATATATATATATATATATATATATACATATATATACATATATACATATATACGTATATATATATATATATATATATATATATATATATAAAATTTTTAATGACTATTATTTTTGGTCTCTGGGCACCTAAAAACGAAAAAGTAACATGGTCCCGGGCTTAGGTCTTACCATGAGACCTACGGTAATAGCTTATTCCCTATGGGAAATTCGCTAATAAACAATATAACTTATCATGAGTATAGAATAAATTCAGTCGGTTAATTTCTTACATCAATGGTTCAAATTTCCTGTTTACTTTAAGTGTTCTTTAATAAGAGTTTAAATCAATTTTTACTGGACAAAAATAAAATTTTCACAAAGCTTTTAAAAGATAATAATCAATGTTCTAAGTATCAAATGCAACTATTTCACGGCTTTAATTCATTTTTGTGTACGTAATCGAAGATCTAAGGGACCAGCTAGCACAGGTCCCACAAACCGGGGGACACTCTTTCCGATTGACACCGCCGATGCCGTCTCTTTCCGAGCCCTTTGAAAAGAGAAAGTTATGCGAGGGGAGTGATGAGAGCTGTCCGACTGTCCGTGTCATGGATGAGAACGGGGGTGGTAAATGGGCGGCGGGGAGGGAAGCTGCATGTGTGTGAGTAAGCTGCGGCCGACAAAAAAACCCTCGACTGGCCTGACCTCTATGCGGATTCGTTTGGCGTAACTGGCGGCCGCACTGCCTTAAGACATCAAGACGAGAGCGAAGATCTCTCTTCAGGAAAAAGCGAGCTGGGCTTTCACCAATAGTCACATTAAAGGCGCGCCTATATGAAAATGAGAAGGCATTTAAACTGTCTCGAATGTTGGGCTGTGTAAAATTCAGTGACCGAAGGGCCTGCTTGAAGGTGTGAACATATCGTTCCGCTTGCCCGTTAGAGGCAGCATGAAATGAGGCAGATGTGATATGTTTAAAAGCATTTGCTTTAAAAAAAAGTCTTGAAATTGTGTGCTTGTGAAAACAGCAGCGTTGTCACTGACCAGGACTCTTGGAACGCCATAGGACGAGAACAATGAACTTAATATGTTAATGGTAGCTTTAGAAGTGGTAGATGATACAACTGATATTTCTGGCCATTTTGAGGAGGCATCTATAACTATGAAGAATGTATGTCCACAGAAGAGGCCCGCAAAGTCAACATGTAATCTCTCCCATGGTTTAGACGGGTATTCCCAGAAGTGAGTTTTTGCCTTAGATGGTTCTCGTTGTACCAGATACAATCTGTACTGTACAGTTGCGACAAACAGCCTCAATATCAGAGTCAATGTTAGGCCAATACACATGAGACCTAGCAAGTGCCTTCATTTTAACAACCCCTATGTGTCCATAGTGTAGTTCTTGCAGTACTGCTTGGCAATACTTCGAAGGAACATAAACCCGTAAGCCGTACAGGACACATCCCGACTGGAGGGACATAACACCCTCCTTCCCCTGTAGGGGTACTCCTTCCCGCAAACGCAAAAAATTTCCTTAAGTTCTGGATCATCTTGAGTAGCACGGGCTATGTTCTGTGCTGTGATTGGTAAAACATCCAACTGTTGAAGGTGAAATAATGATACATCATCTATGTCAAACAATTCCTGTGACTGCCTAGGAAACCGTGATAAGCAATCTGCATTTCCATGAAGTTCTGACTTCCTGTATTAATATCAAATTCAAACATTTGTAAAATCAATGTTTAGTGCAATAAACGAGTGGCTCGTAACATTGGAAGTTTGATTTGAGAACCGAAAATGTGTATCAGCGGCTGATGGTCCGTGACCAAGGTAAATCTACGGCCATACAAGTAATGAAAAAATTTTTGAACACCCCATTTGATTGCGAGGGCTTCCTTATCAATTTGCGAGTAGTTGCGTTCACTTGATGAAAGAGTTCGAGATGCAAAAGCTATCGGACGTTCCATGCCATCTTTCATTTGATGTGACAACACAGCTTCTAGGCCTACAGGGCTTGCATCAACAGAAAGTAAAACAGGTAAGTTAGGGTCATAGTAGGTTAATATGCGTTCTGATACAATTTCCTTCTTGATGTTTTGGAAACTTCTCTCACATTCTTCGTTCCAACTAAACAGGACATTTGATTTCGTCAAATTGTACAGTGGGTTTTTTGGCCATGGTAGATAGATTTGGAAAGAATCGACCATAAAATGAGACTAGGCCTAAAAATGGGTTTTGAATCTGGAATTCTGCAAGTCTAAAAAAATTTTTAACCTATCAAGATAATCTTCAACATTTTCTACATCCTCATTGAACTTGTCAAATGTGATTCCATGTACGGCCCTATCGGGGGGTTTAGTATCCGATTTATCGTGTAGTTTAATAAGCAGGGGAGCAAATTCTGCTTGGATGGACGTAGTTTTCTCCAAGAGGTCTTTAACATCTGTCATGGTTAACTGTGTTTCTAGTTTACCTGTAGTAAATCCGTAGTAAAACTGGCATAGCCTTGAAAATAAAATAGCACAAAGTGCAAAATTGAAACGCATTGAATGTAAGTAAAAGGCGCTATTATCCGTATGTAGACGTAACTGTAGATGTTTTAACCGCGAGTCGCACGGTCCGCGACTGAGCCAAAACTGTTATGTATTTTAAACCGCACTATGGATTATATTTAGATACTGTAACTTATTAACCACAATTGGAAAGTGAAGATTATTATATTAACTAACTGTACTCTGTTATTAACTAACTTATTAAGATTAACTTAACTTATTAAGATTATTAACTAACTCATTGCACTGTAGAGAGTCCTTGACGAACCGGAACTGGATTCTTCTTCTTCCTTACTTCCTCACCATAGCCTTTGTAATATTTTAAGTGTCTCTTGATTATATTACATACAATTATAAACATAACAGGGAGAGAACGGATTATTCCAGCTCCTCGATTGTGAAGAGTGGAACTTCCTATACCCGGCCGAAGTCAACCGGCGGCCTCTGTGGATGTTCAGGAAACAACGCAGCGACCATTCTCCCCATGGTGGAACCCTCCATGATTGAAGGTGAGGAGCGGGCGCCGAGTTTCAATTAACAGCTTGTAGTTAAAACAATTCTACTGTAAGTGATTTAGGTCAATGTATTCTGTATACATTGATTTAGGTTTAGGTGGTGAGTGGGTAAGTTGACGAATGGGATAGTCACCAACTAAACTGTTCAAAAATACAAATTAGGTGAGAAGTGAGTTCTAACTCGTATGAAAATTCGGGGCCAGTAACATCGAGGGAATTTTTGGATTGGCGGGAATTAATACTAGCAACACCTGCGAGTCCCGGGGATTTCTAATATTCAAAATTCAAATTTTCAAATAATTTCTATTGACAGAAAACCATAAAATAGTTTACAAACTCAATTTGTAAAACCAAATTACCGCTTGTACCTTCGAAACTGGCCTGGATGAGATATGAAGAATATCAGATAACATTATAAAATATTCTTAAACAGGTAACAACAAGAGCTCCATAAAGCTTAGTCGCCTAGTCAACTGATTTTACTAATTATTCAACAGCCACGACCATGGCCACGACCCCGCAGTTTTTAGCGACATCGGTTGTTGCGAGCTTAACTAATGCATTAGCCACTTTCCCGCATTAGTTACATTGCGCATCATTTGCTGCGCCGCAACTAATGCAAAGTAACTGATGCGGTTACATTTTGCCATCCCTAGAGTCCCCCCTTCATGGGCCTTCTGCTGCTCTAGTCAGGACGGTGATTGAGGCGGGGCCATGGTCGAAAAGTATTCAAACTGTGGGGCTTTTCCGTAATACGTTCAAATTGCATGACGGCCTAGTGTCATGTAGGTCACTTGGTTTCGCCTGTTTATTTAATTTTTGATATTTAATTTCGAATGTAGGACAAATTGGCAAACAGCCAAGTGACAGGTCTTACACATGGTTTCGGCTATTTATTTTATAATTATAATTTAGTTTTTAAACTGTAGGACAAATGGCACAACGGCCAAGTGGCATGTAGGTCCAGTGGTTTCGCCTATTTATTTAATTTCAAATATTTAATTTCGAATGTAGGACAAATTGCAAGACGGCCAAGTGACATATCGTACACATGGTTCCGGCTATTTATTGAATAATCATTATTTAATTTTAAAATGTAGGACAAATGGCACGACGGCCAAGTTTCATGTAGGTCAATACGGCCCCCCCCCCCCTTTTATTACCGTGAACTGGCTGGGTAGCTGAGTGGTTATATAGTGCTCGCATTTGAATCCAAAGGTTGCTGGTTTGATCCTGAGGAAAGCTAGTAGCTTTTTAAAGGATCGATTCCGGACCCAGTTGCCATTTGTCATTGGGCTGCCAATTAATGATGCTTTCTAAGAACTGGTCGATGTTAGATAGTAACAAGACTGGGGTTTGGGCCGTTCCCCGTCAAAAAGTAAAAAATGCCACTGGCGTAGACAGACAAAAAATAAAAAAAAAAATAAAAAACTAAAACATCATTTATTGCAATATAAATATTAATATATAATTTATTTAATAAAAATAAATAACTCGGAAACATAATGCCATTAAATATATTATATTTCCTTGTAAAGATTATTAATTATATAAGATAGCCACAAAGTTCTTTGATGTTGAAACAATAATTCTTTGGAAATTTGCTGAGTTCACAGGTCTGCTGCGACGGGGTGGTTTATTATTTTGCTTGTACTGACTTGTCTATTTAGTATGTAAAGTCAATGCTATAAGTTTTTACAAGAATCTTATTTCACCAACCTAGCAGTAAAACTCAATGTTCTATAGGTCTTCTAACGCCGACAAAAATTTGAAATTTCACTGTCATATTAGTGTTTACGTACACATTCAAATTGTAGTTGCTATGAGCATAATTGACAAATTCAAATTCATTTATTTCACATTTGATTTGTTAACAGAAATTGTTACAAATTTGGTGAATTGTCATTTTTCTAATTACATCTAATCACATTCAAAATTAAATATAGTACTGTATTATCAAAATATTTGAATGTCAAAATAAGTCACTTACTACAACATTTAATTAGAAACATAAACATGAACAAGGATGTAAACAAAATAATAATAATAAAAAATAACTAATTTATACAATCAAAAAACTCATCAATTGAATAAAAAGACTTAGTGATGAGCCACGATCTCAAAGCACGTTTAAAGGAAGGCAATGAGTTTATAGTTCTTATATCTGCTGGTAATTTGTTAAAGAACCGCACCCCAGAATAAAATGGCCTTTTCTCAAAAGCTGAAGTTCTATGGAGAGGAAAACTTAGCATTGATCCTTGCCTGGTATTTTTATTTATTTATTTACTATTATTCCCACGGCAAACGCCATTTTACATAAAAATGCTTAAACTATGCAAAAAAAGCACAAATAATTTACAATAATTTGTGTGATTAAATCTGTGAAAGTCGCCAGTTTTGTTAAAGGATGAAATAGTTTTAAAAGTTAAAAGCAGAACATCCTGGATGTATAGTGAGAATACAGAAGGAATATTATGTTGTTGAAAAATTTCTCTTACAAGGATGCCGTGGGCAAAGCTCGAAAATGACCCTTAGAATCCTTTTCTGGACTTTAAGCAGCTTATCCAGCAGATGAGAGCTCCCCCATATTGCAATTCCATATCTTATAAGACTTTCACAATAACCCCGATAAACATCAATTAGAATCTCTGTGCTGCAAGTTGGTTTCAGAATTCTAATGGCAAAAAGTGCACAGTTAATCCGGCGAAGCAAGTTTACTACATGAAGTTGCCATGAAAATGATTGTTCATACCAAACTCCTAAGAACTTGAAAGAGGTGGCAGCTTGTAAGGTGGGAATAGTAGGATCTGACGAATGATTCCGGTCAAGTGTGAAATGGATGGAACTAGTTTTGCTGATGTTTAATAAAAGACATGAGACCCAGACCAAGGCCAACTACACACCAGGCCGGAATGCCCCCCACCACTTTTGTTACAACGTCACACTACTGGTGTGCCAGCTGATCTGGAAGGATGCAATTTTGATGCAATTCCCCGAATAATTACATGGAAATCCCCTAAAATAAACAAATATTTACCCACCTTCTGCTTAAATCCCGAAAATTGGGATAAATTACCTGCTTTTGGCAACACCGATCAGCTGTTACACCACTACTGTGACGACATCTCTCTGAGCACTCCGGCCTGGTGTTAGGGATGAGCATCGATAGAAAAACATCGATGTTGACCATCGATGTTAACATCGAACCAAAACATCGATGTGTGGAAAACATCGACCTCTAAACATCGATGAATATCGGACCTAAACATCGATGTTTTTATGAAAATCCCGAATTTTGAAAAAAAGGCTATCGGATAAAAACATCAACATTTTAGTTAAAATTTCGTAGTTTTGTATAAAAGGATACGTAAACCACAATGACACACAACAAATTTAAATCAAACTTTATCAAAAATATATTTATTTCGTCAGTTTTAATAGTTAAAAATTACAATGAATGGATTAACTTATTGCTGCCTACTCTCACTCCAAGCTCCAAAGGGTATCGTCTTTATATTTTGAGAGTAGGGGGTTTATTTTTTCAAACTTGGTAAAAATAAAACTAACAATTTTATTCGTTTTTTACGACTACAAATATCAAACAGAAAAAAACATCGTGTATTGCAAATTATTTCGAAAAACATCGATGTAAAACATCGATGTACGATAAACATCGGTAACTCACCATCGATGGCAAAAACATCGAACATCGAAAGGAAAACATCGATGTTTCGAAAACATCGGCCATCGATGCTCATCCCTACCTGGTGTGTAGTAGGCCTTGCCCAGACTTTACATACCAGTCATTGACTTTACATGGCTTTAGTATCTACAGTCAATGGTAATACCACGTAATACTCATTTAATAAGATGGTACTTACTCGATGGGAATTGATAGTAAAGCTTTTTATCACTATGATTTGTTGACTCTTGTTCTTGTTGTTCTTATTTGCTATCATAATCATAGTCTGGCTAGGTTAAAATGGACAAATTTTTGTTTTAAGAAAAACAAATTCTGTGTAAATCTGATTTAATGTGGTTGTCACCTTAATTTCACTTGTTGTTCCACTCCAAAATTAACTAGGCTTCCTTGTGACAAACATGTAATTTTAGGAACAGGATATTTAGTGTTAATAATTAATTTGCAAAATGAAAAGGAGTTTGAAAGGATTTTGCAAATTTCTTGGATTAGGAGTTATAACGATATTTACAACCGTGGTTATTTTCAGGCATGTACGACCTCCAAGGGATTATAGTTCAGAGTATTACAAAGTTAGGGGTATAAATCCTATTCCTCCTCCTGAGAAAATTGTTCGGTTAGGAAGTGAAGTTGAAGATAATTCATATCACATAGGCAATGAAATAAATCATGTTAATGCTGGCCACAATGTGAAGGTAGACTGGCATGACTACAAGCTAATTGAAGAAGAAAACTCAAGAAGTGGTATGTTTTTTTAAATGTACCTAGCCTAGACAAGCCCTAAATCAATTCAATGCTAAATTGGTTAGGTACGCTTTTTGCTAGATCTTGACTAAGGTTCAGGGGTGTTAATAGGCCATTAAAGTTCACTTTAGTTTTTTACGTTACAATCAAACTGTCACAGGTAATCAAAACTTAAAAGTTACAAGCGATGTTGGCCATTAACACGCTCACCGCTGCTTATGACATGATTGACCTTCCTCCATGCTGAAAAATTTTAGGCCTATTGCTTATACCCTAAAACATGACCTGTGGTTGCTGAAGACCATCTGGTTGCATGAAATGTGTTTCCCGATTAATTTTCTTTGTCAGCCACCATTTAGAAATAATAATACTCACTGGTGAGTGCTCAGCACCTAGAAATCAGATATTTATTGTCATAAAACATTTATAAAAATGCATGGACAATCGTCAAAATAACAGATTATTCTAGTCTATTACAGAATAATCGAATAACAGTTAATAACATAAATATATACATTCAAATATATTTGTATCAACAAAACCTAAATATAATAACAGGGCCTTGACCTATCTTAATTAATTCAAATACCGTTACAGTACTAAAATTAATTTCATAAAATTCATTAACTTATAACTGTACAAACACTTGTCTACAAGAATGGATTTTTTAAGTTTGGCTTTAAACTGGGCACAATTCAAAGATTTAATACTTGAAGGCAGTGAGTTATAGAGTTTAATAGAAGTAGGCCTACCAGTTTTGTTGTGATTTACTATAATGAAAAAATGTGTTCTGAGGGAATTTTTGTTTCTTGTATTGTAGCTATGTATATCAGAATTGATTTCAAACTTTTCCAAATTGGCGTGGACATACAAAAGCAAAGTCTTTACATACAGAGAAGGGAAAGACAATAAGCGTAGCCTAGTTGAATAAAAAGAGTTTTATTGCAGATTAACCCTCGGGACGTCGCGCTCCCAGTAGCAACGTCAGACGTCGCGTGCACGGTCTTTTTGACCGCACTCATACTACACGTTATATCCGTTGGTTTCATTGCGTGATCTGTATATATTTTTAATATTTTGTTTTATTTGTTTTTTATTTGTTTTATTTGTTAATATTTTGTTTATTTACAAACTAATAAAACCTACAACAAATAAGTAAAACTAGTGTACATGTTGCTCAAAATCGAGCAATTTAGTTTCAATACTGATAAAAATGTTATTATTCATAACAGAGTCTGTCGAACGTTTTTTGGTTATGTTTGATTTTTTTCAAATGAAAACTGGCGTTTTGTTGCCAGCTGTACGTTCAATAGCCATTTTTCTGGGTCAGATTTTATTTGTTTAACCATTTCTTTAAAAAAAAGCTGATTTATCGATCGTTGGTTTGTAACTGCTTATAATGTCTATGGGGAAAATCGTGACTTTAACCTCATATTTTCCCATACCCACGGTGACTTTTCTAAATTTTTTTAATTGATGGCAAAACTACATGCTAAGACCTTTCTAACGAAACCTTGGACATGGGGATCGGTAGCACCACCGCTCCAAAACAATTATGACAAAAATATACCTAGCGTATTAAATATATAGATAACTTTTTAGCAACTTGTACTACAACAGAACTGAAAAATATATGAATCTGAATCAATAAACGCAAAGAAAAATACAAGAAATATAATTATGTGTTCTTAGAGTGTTTTTCTTAAATTAAATTAAATATTTATAACTTATAAAAAACATAATGAAGTAGTAGCATGAAAGTAGTAGCAAGAAGTAGCATAATGAAAAAGTAAATTACACAGAGATTCCTAATTTTTTTCACAGATTTTTATATTTTATGATACAGTAGAACCTCGATAGTTCGACACTTTGTGGACTTAGAAAGTGTCGAAGTATTGAAATGTCGAACTATAGGGAGTATATGGGAAATGTTAACATAGGGAGAATAAAAATCATGAGTTGAATTGAGGAAACACTAAATTTTATTAAAATCATAACTTAATTAAACTTGAACATAACAAACATTCAAATCATTCGTCACTTTTGTTTACATTTTCACCTTTGTCACTCTCCAACATGGACACTATCGGTCGTTACTGGTATGTTAGGGTGTCACGAATTGTGTCGAACTATAAGGAGTGTCGAACTATCGAGAGTCGAACTATCGAGGTTCTACTGTATGTACATTGAAACTAAAATTTTTCCTAGATTAATGAGTCAGATTGATTAGAAGCCTTATTTCTGTTTTTCTTTCTATCACAGTAGTAGCATCTCCCTGTGTTTGGATCTTTTTTTAGCGAATTTCCCATAGGGAATAAGCTATTACCGTAGGTCTCATGGTAAGACCTAAGCCCGGGATCATGTTACTTTTTCGTTTTGAGGTGCCCAGAGACCAAAAATAATAGTCATTAAAATTTATATATATATATGTATATATATATATATATATATATATATATATATATATATATATATATGTGTCCCTAGACACGATAACTCTCGTAAAAATGGTCCGATCGACACTAAATTTGGTAGAGATGTGTAATCCTACGTTTATTCGGATGAGTTCGAAAACCAGACATATCGACCCACCGGAAGGGGTAGTTTTGGGGGGTTTTGTACCCCAAAAATGGGTTTTTCGCATCTTTCATATGTAAATTTTAAAAATTTTTATTTTTTATTTTGACCATTGGATTTAGCTAAAAAAAACACACAATTTAGTATTTTGAAGCTTTGCTCTATCTCCATTGGTTACCGAGATATTACAAAGTCTAAAGACAGTACATTGTCTTTTGGGGCTCCAATGTTAATCTTATGGAGAATAAGGATGTGTTAATATTTCACTTATTAACCAATATTTTCGGATGAAACTTGGTATTTAGCTTCATTTGGTTGAGATTCATCCATTTAAGGTAAAAAATCTTGGTTTTTGTACTTATCATGGCAGCAAACCTGCATACTCTTTTCCCATGTTAATCATATGGAAAATAGGCAAACTCTTTTATTTATGGACAGATATTGATGAAACTTATTATACGGCTTTATATGGTCGAAATAAATTTTTTCTATGCTAAAAACCTACTTTTAGTGTCCCCCATGGCAGCATACCTGCATACTCTTTCCCTATATTTATCTTAAGGAGAATAGACATTTATTTCCCTATTTATGAGCACGTGATGAAATTGTGTTTACAAGTTTAGCTGGTCAAAATTAATATTACTAATTTGGAAATTCGCTGAGTACGCAGGTCTGCTGCGACGGGGGGTATTTTCTTCTTTTCCTCTACCTTGGGTCCCAGGAGCTCTTCAAGTCTCTGTTTGATGCTTCGAGGAATGGTTTCAATAGTCTGCCGATATCACAGGTGATCTTGGCACAAATTTCGTGCCAGGGTTTTCAAAAATCTGCGACGATCAATGTTCGCTTTATTTTGAAGAATGATGAAGCTATTGATGCCCCCAATGTTTAGGATGCTGTAGAACAGCGTCAAAGTCCACCTCCGAGAAATGCGGGAGACTGAGTAGGCACCTTTCAACTTGTCCACCACATCTACTCCTCCTTTGGTGAGGTTGTAAAAAGTCAACATTTCCGGTTTGTAAGCTTCACCACTGGATTCGTCTATTGCATCATCGTCATGCATAGTGGAGAGAAGTTAAACTACTTTATTCTTCTTTGGTATGTAAGAAAGTAAAGTTGAGACGTTTATAAAACCAAACATGCTGCTGCAATCTGGTCTTCCTTTAGCTTGAAGAAATACTGGAGGCACCTCTCGCTTGTTTTTTCTCACTGTCCCAACCATTGACAAGTTGTGGTTTGCCAATAGACTGTTTGCCAGAGGTATAGAAGTGTACCAGTTATCCATTGTGACATTTCGTCCAGATTGCGAGATAGGCTGTACAAGTCTTACAACCACATCTTGACTGGAGTTGCTAATTTTGAAGGGACCATCAGGCTGCTTTCCTGCATATACTTCTAAATTCCCAATATAAAAGGTTCTAGCGTCACAAAGGGCGTGGATCCTCAACCCGTACTTTGCTGGTTTGTTTGCTATGTACTGGCGGAAACTACATCTTCCACGAAATGCATCCAGCATTTCGCCGACTGTTAAGTACTCACTCATTGAGTAGTAAGTTTTGCATTTATCAACAAACTCTTCAAAAACCTCCCTAAATCCGGCAAATTTGTCATTTTTGTTCCGGTCTTTGCGAGTCCTGTAGTCATCAAGAGAAACTTAAACCTGCGTTCAGACATCGTTGTCCGGAAAATTTCGACTCCTGTTCCATCTTTTGAGTAAAGATCCGTAAGGTTTGTGTGTGATGACTTCAGAACTCCAGCGAAATATAAAAGCGCTATTACAGCTTTCACTTCTGTCCTATTGGTTTCAGCTGCGTCTCGAGTTCTTTTTTCAAATTCATAAACTTATAATTAAAAGGCAGAAACAGTTTGTCCCCCTTTATACCACTTGTCCCAACATGTACCGCCCGTGGTACAAAGTGGGACAGCATATGGTACAAAGTGGGACGACATAAGGTATAAAGTGGGACATCCTGTTAATGCATGTGAGGTATTTATAAATAACACAGTTCCAGTAAAAATTTATATAATTTATTGATATGCAATTGTCAAGTAATACAAAATTAAGGATCAACATTGCTTCCTAAACTCAGATTAGGCGTACATGTAAAATAGAAAATAGGCTAGGCTATGTCAAAGTAGATCAAACTCTTGAATTTATAATAATAGGCTATTTAGAGTAATGTGAAACTTTACCAATTAAATTAAAATCTCAGATTAGGCCTACATGTAAAATAGAAAATAGGCTAGGCCCTATGTCAAAGTAGGTTAAACGATTAAACTCTTGAATAAAAATACTTCAGGGCCCTATTATAATAATAGGCTATTTAGAGTAATGTGAAACTTTACCAATTAAATTAAAGTGTTGATTGACAACTTAACCTAAGCTGTAAGGTTCAAAGTTAAATTGAAATTGAAGCTGTAGCGCAGCTCTCACTCCCACCAGACATCATGGGTTTAGGTAGTTTCGCTACAATATCGCTATACTTCACAGTGTCAATGTCTTTGTTTTCAGGGAAAACAAACCTATAGGACAAACCTGTCTTTAGAAATGATACTGTTCACTCTCTTTCCTCATCAAAAATCTTATCAATGCTTCCTACAAAATGCTTTGCGGTCTTCTTCTTTGTCTCGTACTTCACTAAAATAAAGTCTCCAACCTGAACATCATCTACTCGTGGGTCAAATTCTTCACATTCATATTCTTCATCTGAAAATTCTAAGTCAACAGAAATATCTTCACACATGTCTTTAGGATCTACAGAGTCATTATCACTTGATTCACTATAATTTTCTTTTGTTCGTTTTGTGTTAAACAAATTTCTTCTTCTTTCTTTTGCGACTCTTTTCTTTAAGCTTCTTTTGTTTCTAGCTGGAACTTCTTTTTTTCCACCATTTGCCTCTTTTTTTTCCTCTCGTTCATTGATCTCCGCTTCAATTTGGTCTTTTACAGGTGTGTCCGTTAATATCAAAGATTTTCCCTTTTTTTTCTTCCTTTCCTAGTTTGGGTTTTCTTGGCTGTGCTTTGGCATGAGGGCGAAGCTCTTCCGGTGTGACTAATCTTTGTACAGCATGTTTTTTCTGTGGCGTCTCAATAGGCCTACTATTAAACTCATGATTTGATGGTCCTGGTAGGTTTGGAGGTAACCCTTGGTTTACTGTTCCTGAACCGAAGATTCTTGATTATTTAATTCAGGAAGGGCAGAGGCAAGTGTATTATCATCAAAGGAGTGTTGGCCACTAGATATTTCCATGTAGGTAGCATTGACATCTCTTTCAGAACTTTCCTCGTTTGGTCTATCTGTCACATACGACTGAAGAAAATCGGCTTCAGTAAATATATCACTGTTGAATGGATGAACCCCTGTTTTCTCTCAAATGCTTTTATGATGTTTGTGGGCACAAATGCTTTAGGAAAACAATTTTTTGATTTTTTTTTTCTTTTTTGATACTTTTATTTGAAACACCGACGCACTCTGTGGTGCGTATTTTAAGGTGAGTATGACTGAAGGGGTGAGTGTGATGATTGTAATGGATCAGATGAGGTGTAGCTTTGTTACTGACAAATATCAGCTGTTTCATTTGTCAGGATCATTAATTAATAGCCCAATGACCAAAGGCAGCTGGGTCCAGTATCGAACCTTCAAAAAAGCACTAACTTTTGTCAGGATCGAACCGGCTACCTTCAGATTCAAAGGCGAGCTCCTTAACCACTCAGCTAATACCGATCAGATGAGGGATGTCATATATGGAGATGGGTATGCCAGGGTGAGTCATCATCCAGTTGTCAGCAGCCTGATTACAATATGTTTTAAAAGGTCCAAAACATGCAATGTCCAAAGGTTGGATTCTGTGACTGCAATGAGGGGGGAAGGTAAGCAGTACTACACCATTATCCTTTGCCTTTTGCAATGACTTTATGCTGAAACGACTTTCATGATTATCTAGAATCATTAAAACTTTATTTTCCTTAGTGCACCTGTTTCTTTTATAAAGTGATCTAGATATTGTTCAAAAGTTTCCTTTGTCATCCAACCAGTGGGGCAAGCCGAGCCTCTAGTACCTGTAGGTGCTCCATTCAGCAAGTGAGGCTTGAAGTGCGTTCTTGGAAACACCAGAAAAGGAGCAACATAGGTACCATTTGCACAAATTGTAGCACACATTGTTACTAGTATCCCACGTTCTCCAGATGTTACTTTACCCACTTGTTTTTGTCCAGTCGGTGCAATTATTTTCCGTGGCTTGTGAACTGTGGTAGTACCACATTCATCACAGTTGTATATTTGTCCTGCTTGAAATTTATGTTTTGCGATGACATTTTTAAGGTTGTTATAAAATAAAGAAACATTATGTTTGTTGAAACTTGTGGCTCTGCTCAAACTTGTGGCCTCAGGTGTCCTTAAAGATAAACGAGAATGGCGATTTCTGAAACCCAACATCCATTCTTTTCCAGCACATTGGTTTTGATACCATGTCTCGGGGCAAGCTTTGTTGTTAGCAGAAGCAAATTCAAAGGCTAACTTTCTAGCTTGCATATCCGTCAAACCATAGTACATATTTGCCGCATCTATTAAATACTGCTCTAACATAGACTCTTCAGAGTCGGAAAACACTCTTTTAAAACCAAATTTTTGCTCATAGTTGTAGGTGCTCTGATCTTCTTCAGACAAAGATTTGTATTTAATAATGTGTCGTTGAAGGGCTGATTTACTTACACCGAATTTCAACTGTGCCTGCCGTAATGTAAAATGCCTATTTACAACAGCGTCTACTGCATCTGCCATTGCTAGAGACTTTTCAAGCCTAATAACTGCACCATCTTCTGCATGCTCCAAAAACTTTTTTCGGGGACTCTTCAGCATTATTCCTGAAAAAAAACAAACATTTCTTAAAATTCCTATATAATGTTCTTTAATACACCCCTTAAATACTATAATAAATCCATTATAATTGCTTGTCCCACTATGTACCAATTTCCCACTTTGAACCACCTTATTTTTCATTGTCCCACTATATACCGCAAATAACTGTCCCAGCTTGTACCACATGTAGAGTTTTTTTCTTTTTAAGTTTTACCACAAACAGTGCAGCCCTGACAGCCCTAACCTACTTCATGAGATCAAGGAAGGTTTGTAAAGAAAGGTTATGTCTACCATATTTACCCTGTTATCTTGCTAATTTCAATAGAAAATGAAAATTACTTACCTCAACAAATAAAACTTTTGAGAATATTATTGTAGCAGACTCTTAATGAGTATTTTCCAACATCACTGGAACTTCAGAACTAACTACAAACACACAGTAGGCCTTGATGCAGCACATTTTGAGGGAAACTGGTCACATGGCTTTGAAGAAAAAAAAGTTACAAGGGATGTCCCACTATATACCATGTCCCACCTTGTACCACTCTCCCCTACATAAAACGCGGGAAAAAGCTCCCTTAACCTCAATTGTGTGCTGCCGCACAGCAACTTGATGAAGAAACCGATACACAAACACCCAACGGTGCACGCTGCAGCGTGACGGACAGGAAATAGACCACTCATTGGTGAGTGCCGCGCAGCGAACGAGTTAACGATAACATAGCTGCTTAAATGACCTTGCTTCAATACTTACTTTATGCCGGATTCAATTTCACCTTTTGGTATTCTTTGTCAATCCCTTTGAAAATACTACTTAGCCTACTGTGAAATACGATTATTATCACTGTGAGATATGATTATCCTTCATAAAAAAATGTAGGTTATAGGACTACAATGAGACTAACAACACCAACCACCCTAACCTTTCCTCAATGTTCATCAATACAAAATGTTGCTGTAGAGCAAAATCATAAAAACTTGACTCCCAATAACCCGATATTCTATATTACTTGACAGCTCTACACCATTCATTATATGACAACTTGACCAAGCACCATATGACCATACTATAGCTAGGCCTAATCACTTTTTACAGTGATTTTCACAGTCCAATGATAAGCGGTGATGTTGCTGGTCAAATGCAACTGTTATTCTGTGTTACCGGTACTTGTGTTGTTTACAAATGAATCAGTATTTTCAGTCTTAATGCAGTTCCTTCACTCTCAACCTCATTACCATGGTCTGATCAATATTGAGAGCTAATATTTTAAGTTTAATTAAATTAATTTATTGTTCAGTTTTACAATAGGCTACAATGTATTGAACATGTCAATATTAGGCCCAACTAAAATTAATTAAACTTAAAGTACAATTTGTTTGAATTATTTGATACAGTTGGATTGATTATAAAGGCGGAAGTAATATCTTTTCTCAGGGAAACTCGACTTCCACTGAACTCTACCGTTCCTAAGTCCACATTGAGTCTAGTTTGTGGGGGTTTACTGTGTTGATGATAATTTTCATCACATTGCAGTATGGCATGGCTTCTCAGGGCATTGAGCACACAAATTAAGTGTTATTTTTGCTTGCCTTCACTGTAACACACCCTGCATATTTAATTTGCTTCTTACAATCTATCCACCTATTATCTCGCAGCCGCTGTAGCTCTGCTACTGCGGTGACACGGATACCAAAATATGGAGTTGATGCAAGACAGTATAACTTATGGATTAAGCTCACTAGTTTTTTGACCAATTCCTTCTGTGGTTATCCTGACAATGAACAATAGATACTTACACTGTGCATGAGGGCATCACTCTCCAAGGTATAATAGGCTAACTGGTCTATTCGCAGTGAGCCTGCTCAATTAAATTAGGCCTAAATTCATTTAGTTTATGTACAAAATGCTACACAACTGGTACATATCTGATTGAGCCTACAATGTAGCATCAAAATAATAATAATAAATTAATGGGAGCTCAGGCAGTCCAGTTCTTTACAACGGATACTATTAAATGATGTGAATAAAAGAATTAACAGTCAACAATAAAACCATGAAAAGTTGGAAGCTTTACAAGGTTGTTTCATGTACCAAGATTTTTTTTATTTTTATTTTATCATTTGATTTTTGACCAATGTATACAGAACCAAATAAGTAGGGACATCCCATTTTAAAATTTTGGTTTTGCCCGCAAAAACCAAAGGAATATAAAGCGCTAATGCTATGATTACTTCTCCTTACTGTCGCGGGAAGCGCTCTTTCTACCTCTTAAATGTCAAAATGAGCATATTTGTTTACCAAAAATCAAAACAATAACAAACTTCTGTAGAATTATTCTAGTCATCTGTTTCCATTCAACCAATCTGAATAATCCTTACCATCCTGGTGGTGCTATCTGTGTTTTGGGGGCGGCTTTTTCACATCCCCATATTCGGTTCTGTAGGCCTATACATTGTTTTTGAATACCTGTATACAATACTTAAGTTTTTTCTTTTCAGGTAATGGTGAAAATGGGAAACCTGCCACCCTTCCCCCATCTGTAACAGATGAAGAGAAAGAAGAATTGTATAAAACCAATGGTTTTAATGCATTGTTAAGTGACCATATATCGCTCAACAGATCATTGCCTGACATTCGCAAAAAAGGGTTAGTTGTACCAGTTTACCAACACATCCTGGCTGCAAATACACCATTTAAAGATTACTATGTTAAAAATTAAACCCTTTGGAATTAAATATGAAATTGGATTTTGCTACATTGGGAAAAAACTCAGCAGGCTAATATATTAGATGATCACAAGCCTTTTCGATGCAAACAATATTCTGTATTGATGCACAAGAAATTTTTACATTCTAATTCAGGGGGTATATATTGCTCTCATAGGTTTTGAAATCTGCAAGACAATTTCATATCCTCCAACTCACGAGATTTACTTATAATTAATAGCCTACGAGCTTTTTCAATACAGTTCTTAGATTTCTTTTGTCATTCAAAGCTGACAGCTAATGAGAGGCTGTTCAGGCTGTGTAGTCACGTCCAATTCAGTTTTCCTCTTGCAATCCTTCTTTTTCTAATAGGCCTAGTAAGTTTTTCATGTTTTGATGTTATTACACTGAGGGATGTAAACTATTTGGGGCCCTTTTTTGTTTTGTTCTAGAGATTAGGCCAGAACAGAACAGAGTTTTCTTGAAGAGGGAACATAACTTAAATTTTATTTTCTCCTAAGTGAGCGGCATTTTATTTGGTGTATTGTGTGATGATTCGAGGTTGATTGATGTAGTTGTTAGGCTTGCTTTTCTTCTGGTAATTGATTTATCAGTGTTGATGATGAGTGTTTTTTATTATGTTATTATGCTAATTATTATGTTATTTTCGCCGTAATTTTAATGTCTTTGCCCCCACGGATATTGGAAATGAAATGAAATGAAATTAAATGAAATTTTTTATTCGCCACATTAATTTACAATTGATGTGTGTTACACAGGTAAATATATGACACGTCAGTAACTTAACAGTAAGTTTCCTTAAAAATAAGAACATATAAGAGACAACATATAGAGAGACTCATAGTATTATACACAGAGATGTAGACTACTGGCATGGTTTCTGGTGGTGGTGATAACAATTTAAAAAGCGTTTGTAAAATAAATTTAATTAATTTTCTAAAAAGTCATTTAAAGAGTATGGACACAATGTTATCAAAAGTTTTTTTAATTTTTTTTTTTTTAAGATGTAATTTTTTCCTCAGATTTTATATCTAGGGGGAGGCAATTAAAAAATTTTCTGCCCATGTACCAAGGAGATTTTTCATATAAGGTTGTTCTGTGAACCGGATATTGAAGGATATCTCTATGGCGAGTATTATAAGGATGTTCATGATCTTCCATCAAGATGCTACTATAATTCTTTTTGACCAAAGTACAAAGTTGAAATATATAGACAGCATGAATTGTCAACAACTCCATTTCTATGAAGAGAGGGCGACAAGAAGAGCGAGGTCCTACGCCTGCCAAGATCCGTACAGCTTTTTTTTGCATAATAAATAGGCTGCTAATGACTGAAGAACTACCCCAGGAGACAATGCCATAACATGCCCTAGACATAAAGTAAGAATGATACACAGTAAGAGCTGCATTTATACCTGTTGTCCTAAAAATTACTCTGAGTCCAAAAAAAGCCTTGGCTAAAGATGAATTTATTTGTCTAAGATGATCGGACCACTTTAAATTTTCATTAATGTTCAAACCAAGGAATTTGATATTCTCAACAGAATCGATTAATTCACCTGACTCTAATTTGATGGATACATTTTCTGTATTCAATTGATGGTTATGAAAATGAAGTATGTGTGTTTTAGATCAGTTGAGATGAAGACCATTTTGTTTAAACCAAGTTTCTATGGAAGAAATATCTTTAGATGCTTTACTTGTTGCAAGAGAGATGGAAGGTGCTTTAACTAAGATCGTAGTATCATCTGCAAACTGAATAATCCTCGAAGAAACTGTGGCAGTGAGATCATTTGTATAAAGAAGGAAAAGAAGAGGCCCAACTTTTGACCCTTGAGGGACTCCGTGAATCACAGGGGAGAAAGGAGAAAAATGTTTGACGTTCAAGCCATCTGTTACAACTACCTGCTGGAATCTATTTGAAAGGTAGCACTTAAACCAGGAATGTGCTGGACCAGTGATCCCATACAACTTCAATTTTTCCAACAAAACATCATGCCTTAAACAGTCAAAGGCCTTTGACAGATCGCAGAAAACCCCGATGGATCTCTGCGATCCGTCCAAGGCCTCAGTAACCTCAGAAAGAAGATCAACAATTGCATCTGACGTTCACTTCCCTTTTCTAAATCCAAATTGATTGGAGTTTAACAAGTTATTTGATTCAAGAAAAGGTAATAATTGTGAGAGAGCAACCTCCTCGAACACCTTTGACAGAACAGGCAAGAGAGCCACGGGCCGATAGTTTGACACATCCTGAGAATCTCCCTTTTTAAAGAGTGGTTTAATCTGGGCATACTTCAATTTATCAGGAAAAGAACCTGTTTGAAGTGAAACATTAATACAATGAGTTAGAGGCTTTGCAATATAAAAGGCCAGGGATTTGATGACATGTGTGGGCATTTCATCCCACCCTGTAGATTTTTTGTTTTTTAGTTTTTTGATACAAGAAATTACAAATGACTCAGAAACAGAATTAAACCCAAACAACTGCGGAACATTTGAAATGTACTTTTTTGCACTGCTAATAGAGTCAGAAACCGAAACATGAGAATGAAAATCATCCGCAACGCCCAAAAAGAACTTGTTTAAGGAATTTGCAACAGGGACTGGGTTTGTTATCACCTTCCCATCAACTTTAATTACAGGACATGTTTGCTCTTTAAACCCCAAGCCAAGTTCTTTTTTTACAATTCCCCAGGTTGTTTTTGTAACATTATCACTTTGTTTAATCATGTTCAAATTGTATAATCTTTTTGCAGACTGAACTACTTTTTAAAAAATATTTTTGTAATCTCTAAAATATTGTAAAAATACAGGATTTGAATTATATCTTGATTCTTTATACAATTCCCATTTCCTCCTACTAGACACTCTAATTCCATTTGTAACCCAAGCATTTTTCTTTTCCTTTTTTTGAATTTTTTTAATCTTAATTGGACACTTTTCTATAAAACAACTATACAATACTTTAAAAAATTCATTAAAACTACCATTACATGTTCCATCAAACAAGCAACTATCCCAATTTTCATTCATCAGACAATCTGCCATAAGTCTAATATTTTCTTCCTTTATTACACGTTTTGAAATGGATTTAATTTCTTTGGTAGGATTTAGATCCTTCACATTATATAGTGTTTGGGCAAAGAGATCAGAGATTCCAAGATCCATTACTTTACAAATTTTACTATCTAAGCTAACATTTGAGATAATATTATCTATACAAGTGGCAGATGAAGGAGTTATTCTAGTTGGTTCCTCAAACATTGTTTTATAACCGAAAGACAGAAGTAAAGCATTAAACCTACCACTTTTTTCGTTATGAACTAAAAGATCAATATTAAAATCTCCACAAATAAATGTAAACAGAGTTTTTATATTTTTCTGCCTCAAGGTGGAGTAACAATTTTTCAAAGCATGAGAAAAATGTCTTTAAATTTTGATCGTTTGGTGTCCTATAAATAACAATAAAAACAGACTTTTTTAATTTTTACTTTCTCCCCCTATACCATAGTATATGGAGAAAGTATTGTTTTCGTCAAAATTTTCGAGTTTGAGTTGTTGTTGGATTTATCCATTTTGGTTCCCCCTGAGTCCAAAAAAGTGGTTTTCGGAGTGATGTCTGTGTGTGTGTGTGTGTGTGTGTGTGTGTCAGGATGTATACAGAGCTAGAGAATGCCCCAATGGTCCGATTTTGGTGAAATTTGGTACGTAGGTCCAAAACCACAATAATTCCAGGCGTTTTTTTCATTTTTTTTAATTTTTGATTTTTAAGGGTAGTTTACCCCCAAAAACCCTCAAAAATCGTCAAAAATCAAAATTTCTCAAAAACGGCTCTAAAGATTTTGATTAAAATTTTGTGGTTAATTAACCTTAAAATGGTGAATAAAATGACACCACCCGCATCTCCGAGAAAATGCGCGTTCAAAAGTTATGGAGTAAAAAGTGTTTCAAAAATCAATTTTTTGAATTTTCAAAATAGCTGTTGTCTCGAAATAAATTTTACTTATCACCATTAAATCAAGCTCAAAAAACTAAATAATCCAGTATTTTAAATTATTGCTCTACGTCAAGTGGTTGCGGAGAAAATTCAATTTTTCGTTTAGCGGTAAACGCAGTACGTTGTAAAAAGTCACAGACGCGCGTAGGGTCAAACGAGCGCTGCTCAGCTGTTAGCTATCAGACTGAGTCATCAAGACATTAATGTTTGGAGCTTTTAACACCTTTTTAGCGAATTTCCCTATAGGGAATACGCTATTACGGTAGTAGCCATGGTAAGACCTAAGCCCGGGACCATGGTACTTTTTCATTTTGAGGTCCCCAGAAGCCAAAAACACCGTTCGTTCATTTTCATATATATGTATATATATATCTATGTATATATCTATATATATATATCTATGTGTCCGTGGTACTGATAACTTTTGAAGGGGACCTCCGATTTTGATGAAATTTGGTATAAAGGTGTAAGACTAGATCTATTTTCATGAGTTCGCGAACCAGCATGATCGGGTTATGGGAACAGGGTTTTATGGGGTTTCAAAGGGGTCAAAAATGGGTTTTTTGCATTTTTGGAGCATAATTTTCAAAATTCAACGATTTTAACTGAAACCATTTAAAAGAGCTTAAAAAAACAAACAATGTAGTATTTTGAATTTTTAACTTAGCTTAACAGGTTACGGAGAAAAGCCAAAAATAAGTTTTCCATGTTAATCTTATGGGAAATCAACAAAACCCTGTATCTCGCTTATTTATTGGAATAACTTGATAAAATTAAGTACATACATTCACTTGGTAGGGTTCAACTGATATTTGTTTACAACACCCATATGGCGGCAAACCTACGTACTCACCCCTATGGGGTTTTGTGGGGAAAATGAAGAGAACACCAAAACTTGATAATATTTGGTATGTACATTCACTAGGTAGGATTTAACTGATATTTGCTTACAACACCCATATAGCGGCAAACCTACATACTCACCCCCATGGGGTTTATGGGGAAAATTAAAATGTGCAAAATATTGATACAGTTTGACATTTACCTAACGTAACTATTACATTTAATAACAAAACTAACATTTTCTAACAACATCCCAAGGCAGCAAACCTACATTCCCATTGTTATGGTGTTTATAGGGAAAATACAATATCTCAAGATCGTTTGGAAATTCGCTGAGTACGCAGGTCTGCTGCGACGGGGGTATTTATATTGTTGGGAGAAAGTATGTGTCAGTTAACTGATACCGTTGCTATGACTCTTTACTTCTTCGATAACTTGGTTGAAACACGCACCCGGCCTTACAAATGAGCAAACATTTAGTGAGGTTCTTTGCTCGATTAGATAGCTGAGGTTTTTTCCGTGGCTGTCTCCTAATATTACAAGTTTAGGTTTTAGATTAGGCCTATTCCTATTTGTTTCATTTTCTATTTTAAGGCTAAGATTTGTTGCACAATGTTTCTTGGTTTTTGGTCTTGAAATCGTGATCTCCGACGAGGGACAATTTTCTCCTGACATCTCTGCCTCCGATGAGTCATCTGTTATCCAATGATGTATGTTTCAATGAAGGGTAACATTTCAGGCATATTCTTTCACTTATCTTCTGAGTTTCTTCTTCTAGCTTTTTATTTTCATCCTGTAAGATATCTATTGCTACCTGAAGGTTTTTTATTTCCTCTTTGCTTTTATCAAGTTCTTGTTTAAGTATTTGTGTTAAAAAATCTCCACTTCGAGAATTCTTTAGCTTATTATTTACACTTATCTGTTCATGCAGTTGTTTTTCTAGAGCAGTACATTTATCCTTTAACATTGTACAGTTTCCACAGTTGTCTAATTCACATTGATTCACCACTTGAACTGAATTGGCCGGTGATATTAGATCATATGGCCAAACCATTTGTTCACTTAAGTTTTAAATAAATTGTATAACCAATTAATATGAACTTCATTTTGAAACATCTGCTCACTCCTAACTCCGTGATCTGAATCACGGATTTTGGCGAAGTTGTCTGTTTTCAATACCAAACTCCGTGATGCATTTTCAAAATTGTTTAAAACTGTTTACAGTTATATACATGTGTTAAACATATACAGTACACTCTCGTTCATCGGAACTACAGTAATGTGGCGGACGGCCGGTTCGGATGTCAAAAAATTCCGATGAAGCGGAGTCCGTTGTGAGTCATCATTTCCGCCCGTACGTTGACCTATCGTGATTGTATTCACTCTTGTTTTTAAAATAACACTAGAGATTTTATGAAAATAAGACACTCAAACTTTGAACATGGTAACAATGAACCTATAGGAATAAAAACAACGCAGGAAATAAAGATCCAAAATCTTTATTCTCATATTCCATATTCATATTCCAGCAGTCAACTGACTTCCACGTAACACAGGTGCAGTCTCGACGGTCTGAATGACAGTTTGGGAAGCAGTCGGGTGTTCACTTCCTGTCCCCTTCCTCTTTCTATTTTTGTGCGAATATTCCACGGCCTATCACATCGATGGGTACAGATTATGGAAAACGCCTGATGACTTTTGATGCAAAGTGAGATACTTCACTGTTGTGCGGATAGAACAAATTGAAATTGAAGGCGCCAAAACGGAAAAATCATTTATTTCGTAAGAAAAAAAATTAATAATACTGTATCCAGATTTTCAGTTCCGATGAAGCGGAGTTCCGATGTCGCCGAGTCCGATGAACGAGAGTGTACTGTACCTGCATACTACTTTTTGAGGAACATCTGTAATAGGTGTTGGCGGAAGATCAATGCTTAAAACTTCTTTCAATTATCAAATGCTTCTGGAGAAACTCCATGATCAGCAGCTGCCTTCTAAACAGAGCAGTTTCCATTGAGAAGACCCTGAAGTGCCTGCTGGATAGTATCTTCGGATATTTAGTCTCAGTTTGTTTTAGGAGTGTGGGTCATCACCATTCTATTTATATTTCATATTTTTGAGTTTTTGTCTCCGAATCACTTGATTTGACTATAAAGGTTTAGGTTTACCTGAGTCTGCCGATGTGATTCACTGTCTCCTTCCTAGGTGACGCGTTTCGAGTATTAAATACTCATTGTCGAACCTTTCTTACAAGAACACTTAAATCATCACTCGTACGAGGTCGTCAAAGTTTTTAAAATCATAACCATACACAACATTTATATCTCAACCATGTGGAAAATGAGTATCTTTGGTCAGATAAAAATAAATATAAAGAAAAAATAGTATTTTACCATAGGTATGTTGATGATATCGCTATCCTTTACGATGGTAATACCAGGCAACTGAAACTTTTAAATAATTATCTTAACCAAATACACCCCAAACTTCAGTTCACTTTGGAATTAGAACATGAAAACAAATTAAGTTTTTTAGACATAACGCTTATTAGAAACGACAGCTCATTTGAATTTGATATATACAGGAAGCCAACGATGACAGATACCACTATTCATTCTACTTCACACCATCCTTTTAAACACAAAATGGCCGCATACAATAGTTTCATTCACCGCCTTCTAACAGTACCCCTTAGTCAAGAAAATTACAATAAAGAGCTAAATACCATTAAATATATAGCTAATTCAAACGGATACAACCCATCCATCATAGACAACTTAATTAAGAAAAAATCTAGAAAGAAAAATAACAATAACATCGTAGATAGCACTGAACGAAAAACATTTATATCGACAGAGTATGGAAACATTCTACCGCACATCCTACAGAAAGAAATAAAAAAAAAGGACATAAATATTTCATTCAAAACCTCTAACAAACTACAGAAGCTGTTATGTAACAAACCTAACAATATAAATAAAAGTACTGGTGAAAAAACTGGAGTTTACAAACTATCCTGCAATGATTGTAATAAATTTTACATTGGACAAACCGGCCGTAATTTCCAAACTAGATTCAAAGAACATATACCAAAGCCTAACTCCTATCTAAAGTCAAAATATGCCACCCATCTCGTTGAAACTAATCATAACTATACAGATTTTACAACAAATATGACACCACTACATTATTGTAGGAAAGGAAGTTATATGAATGCGTTAGAGGAATACGAGATTTACAAAGCAACAATAGAGCATAGTAATGATTTATTGAATGATAAACTCAACTTCCAGTCAAATGTTCTGTTCGATACGTTATTAAGGAAACAAAATCAGCTGTCTGATAAGGAACCAGGAGGGCAAAGTCCATGACACCTCCACGGCTAGGCCTACAGTCATGACAATCCCGTTCAAGTGCGCGCACGCGAGCCGGCCGTGTCGAGTCCTAAATGTTGTGTATGGTTATGATTTTAAAAACTTTGACGACCTCGTACGAGTGATGATTTAAGTGTTCTTGTAAGAAAGGTTCGACAATGAGTATTTAATACTCGAAACGCGTCACCTAGGAAGGAGACAGTGAATCACATCGGCAGACTCAGGTAAACCTAAACCTTTATAGTTCTATTTATAATATAAAAATGGAATTAGTAATTGTATAACTGAAGTAGCAGTGAATAAGAATAAGAATCACTTTATTGTCTGCAAAATTCGTACTTACAAAGCTAGCAGAGCTAGCACAGAACATAAGACATTGTCAAAATCATAAACCACACAAGACAATAAACCTTAAAACTAACTTCAAGTACATTACCCAAAACATTTTCCTAGACATAAATTGAAAGTTAAACAATAGTAAGAATAAAAACATAGTAACAATGATGCCCTTAAATATAATTTCACTAAGATTACTTCCAACCAACGTTTAAAGACACATAAAAACTCATTTACTCATCAAGACTCTCAAATTTAAGTGTTATCCACTTGTTGATTTTTAATTTTTGCACATTTTTTTATGAATCATAGGTTTACTTGAAGTATAATACAAATTTATGAAATACGAGTATGTTTACATTAATTAAAGCACTATTTAATAAAAAAAATACTAATGTGGCACTTGTGAACTTGTCCGCATCTGCCCCATTTTCTTTGTCCACAAGTATTCTTAGAGACATTCCATCAAATTTCTCTCCAATAAGTAATTTGAGGTTAGGTAAGAGAACACAAAGTACACCTCAAATCATATTCAAGAAAACAGATTCAGTACAAAATACTTTTCTAGCATGAAAGTGAAACCACAATATATAAAATTTTCTTTCAATCACAGTTGTAGGATTTAAGTTTTACATTCGACCATAAAAAAATCTCACCTGCCTCAGAGTGGTCTGGAGATCTCCAAACTAACGAGTTAGGGGCTTTACACCAGTGTCATCTTGTGGTAAAACCGTCAATTAAATCATGCACTCATAGAAATTCAAACTGTCCACTTCTGCCCCCTCTCCCCTAAAATCTTTTTTTTTTTCTATTTTACAAACCATATCATGTAATTTGTAGGGTAATGCCGTCACATTCTGACCATGACCGGATTTTCACGTTAGGTGACATTATCAGGTGGCAAGTCCCTAGACTCATTAAATTGATTAAAACTCTACATTGAAGGAGGGGAATGGAAAAATATCAAGTATGTCTAAAGAGCCAAGTCTTGAAGGGTCAAAATGCCTATATATTCAATCCATTTATATTGATTTTATAGCTTACTGGTTGCTTTTTTCACTTCTCTCGTTTGTGTGACCAGGTGTCAGAAGAAAAAGTACAGGTCGGACCTGCCGTCAGTGAGTGTCATAGTTCCGTTCCATAACGAGCACTGGAGCACTCTGCTGCGGACTGCATGGAGCGTTATCAACCGCTCGCCACCTCAGCTGCTGCACGAGATTATTCTTGTCGACGACTTCAGTTCTAAAGGTAATTACCCAACTTTTATAAATCAAATTTTACAGATTAAAAAAAATCTTTTTAAATTGTTTTTTAGAGAATTATTATACAGTTTTTTAGTTGATTAAAAAATTACTTAACAATTAAAATGAGTTTTTAAATTTAAAAAAATGAGTCATATTCTTGTTGTTTATTTTATTACTGAGTAGAAAAATATATATATTTTTAAGCAAAACATTATTATAACAATTTATCATTCTTTTCCTGCAGAAATAAAATTTGTCTGTGTTATAATTTCATTAACTTCATTATAAGTTTAGTTCACATTCACATATGTTCGTTAAACACATTCAAATTAGAATTTGATATTTGTGCTTTAAATTTGATATTTTTCATAGTCATGAAGGAGAAATAGAGTAATCAATATCCTATATCCTATACTCTAATACGAGTCAGGTTTATTTGTTCGTATGTATATGTATGTATGTATGTACGGTACGGTATGTTTGCACACAGATCTCAAAAACAACTCAAACGATTTTCTTCAAACTTTGCAAATAACTTAGTTCTGGGATAAAAATAATATAAATACAGGTCTCTGTGCAAAAAAAAAATCTTGTTTCTTTATAATTTTTAATAAAAATTTAAAAATCTGAAATTCAACATGTGTTTCAACAAATATACACTCCATTTCAACAAATGGAGCACCCGTAGGCCTACATTGAAACTGTCTGAAAGGCGAGTGAGCGGAGCGAACGAGCTTGTCTTGAACAAGAAATAAGCCTATTCTGCAATAGGCATTTTAGTGCACTGCCTGTAACTGATATTAATATAAAGAATATTACCGTTTGAGTTTACTGAGCAAATTCTCGTCCTCCAGTTACTGTTATTTAATAAATGTAATATTTCAAAATGATTGTTATGTATGGCAAATAATAACAACTAGGGGGCCCATGCGCAAATTGTGCATTTTGTAATGTATACCGGTATTTCTTTTTGTTTGTGAGAAAATCACCTAAGGTACAATTCAAAGGAATTATATGACTTTTCAAACAATATTTATGTTGATTATACAATGACGGGTGATCCATTTTTTATTACAATCTGACTTGAAAATTTATCTGAAGCTAATCAGCTGTTAAGTTACAATTTACATCCAGTAATCTTATAATGAAAGTTCGTCAACAAGTAAAAGCGCCCTCTAGAAATAAATCAATGACGAAGGGCGGAGCGCAGCCCGAAACAATATGACTTCTTAATTACCATTCACCCACTTGCTATATCTTAAGCTTTAAAATGACACCACAATCTTAAAAATCGGTTCAGTAGGCCGAGAGAAAAAGGGATGTAACAGACAAAAACCCTTATAGACATAAGAAGATAGTTTATTATTTATTTATAATTTTCTTAACTTTTACATAATAGGGTTATGTAAGGAATAAGTAATAAGAAATAAGTAAAAATAAAACATCTAATCCAGATTTTGGTTTCGATATTCATTTACTTTCTTTAACTAATGAAAAGTTGTAAAATGAACAAGTCGTTTTCCAGTGCAATGGACTTTAGCTAAATTTAAGCATAGTCTGAATTAGTTTTTAAAAACAATCAGTATTAACAACATAATTGAATTTAGTGTTTGCAAAAATGAAAATAAACTATCAGGATAATATATATATTTGAGCTTTATTACAAAGACGTGCAAGTGAGGTAGAGGCTGACAACATGGGCAGTGCAGAGCTGCTGTTGTTTTGGTTACCAATGAAGCTTGGATGGGTGAGCAATTACTGTAACTGTTCCCTAACCACAGCGTCATTACCTACCTCAGAAGGTACAACACTGATAGCAATGGACCACTCTTTGTGATAGTACCGGGTGGACCAAGCTAATGCTCAGTAAAATTATTAAGTGTCACTTTTCTTTCTCAGACAAAACTCATTCACTCCGCTCGCTCATATTATTTCTTTTTAAGATGAACTCGTTTGCTTCGCTCACACGATAGGCCAGAGGGTACTGCACTTTGGTATAAATAGTTTGAACTACAGGTTAAACATTATCTCCATAATGATAACATGGGAACTTTTGAAGTGCTCCAGGACGAAAACCGGATTTTCCCCAGCAATGTAACCAACTCCAATCAATCCTCATAAAAAAATCCTTGGACGGAAAAAAAATTTGCCCTTGCAAACTTTGGTTGTTTAGAGTATATCATTATCAGTTACCCTTTCAAAAAAGTATGAATTCTCTTGATTATTATTATTATCATCTTAAGGTGAAATTCCAGTCAAATTTTCAGGAATATACATACGTACATACTTTGTTCCACAGCCCAAGGGGTTCATCCATCATATTAGTTTTTGTATGTTGTCTTCTTTCACTCAAACGTTTAAAAAGGAGTAAATATATATTCAAAACCGACGTTAAAAATATAAGCCTAAATGGAATTTTCTTAAGATTCTGAGTCATGATAAAAGAATTACAGTGACAAAAAGAATGAATGTTGAGAAAATTAAATGGGTCAATTTTTTAAATTTTTTATCGCCATCTTCATGCATGTCTACTGTACTATTGTAAGTTTTTGTAATATAAATAATATTAATCCCTATGTCAGTTTAAAATAACTTTACTCTGCCAGCATCGTACACCTAACTGCTGCTTAAAAAAGTTGTAGAAACAGTGTAAGTTATCAATGATGATAACATTTATTTATAAAAAAATTATTAATTATCTATGAATATAGATTATTAAATTATAAATTACACATTTTATTCATTTCCTTTCTCCTGAGTTCTTTTCCTTTGAATTTCATTCTTTATTTTTTAAGTAGGAGTTTGAAACAACGCTGTCACCACCAAAACGAAAAACCAGGCCTGTAGTATATTTGAAAAGACACTTATACTATAAAAAAATTGAAGAATATCATTATATTACGATATTGTTATTATATTATTATATTAAGAACAAAAATGGAAGAAGAGTCTTCCTGAAATTAACGTCCCAATTATGTCACACGTTTTAATAATTGGAACTAGAGAACATATTGAGTGGTTTGATATCAGAATGATTAAAAATATTTCTGGGGGTATTAATAATAAAAAATAAAAAATCTTGAGCCTTCACTATGATAGTTAATAGTTAAAAGTGTTTCTATAAATGTTTGCTCTTCATTTCTTTAAAGACCGACTCTCTTCTAAGCTTGTTTATCTCAGAGGCAGTAATTCAAAGGTAAAGATAAACCATGTTTTGTTTAAGTTACAACTTACTTTTACAGGCACACAGAGGAAAACTGCTACTCTAAACCTTACTGCAACCGAGAAAACTCTAACATTTTAAAATTAAATATTCAAATTTATTCTTAAAGCTGAGTATTTTATATTTTATTTTGATTCCATTTTGTATATTTAAAGAAATAACGTCAAGGGGCATTAAGGGTTTACAATTTTTTGTTTTTCAAGTGAAAAAATTTATTAATTTTTTTTATCTTTTCATCAAGAGTAAATTTAAGCCTACAACACAAAAATATATCCATGACAAGACATTAGGTTTGTAATGTTTTTTTTTCTTTTAAAAGCCTTATAATGAACAATTTAGACAGTTAAAAACTTTATTGATTAATATATCTGTATTGGTAAAATTGTTAAAAAAATTATCGAAATGAAAACTAGAAAAAAATGTTGTGATAAAGAAATTGACCACTGGTCTGATAAAAATTGTAAAGTAATGGAAGTTTTTTGTTATTTTACCGTGGAGCTATTAAATATATTTATGAGTTTAAATAACGAACTTTATCAAGTATTTGATTACAAGTTCTATCTTTTATAGTATGGTCATGTAGGCTATTTTCTGGGGTTAGGTTAATTTCTCAATTTAAAAATTATTTTGCCAGGATAGCCAGTCTAACTGGGTTAAAATTAAATTAAAACTTTGGATTTCCAGCTTTATTTACCAAAACTCAACAGAATGTATTAAGACTCAACAATTCTACAACTACATGAATATGTTGAATACACGGTATATGTTAACCTACATTATTTAAAAATAAAAATACAATGAATATGAATAAATACCGTCTATAAAATTTAAAATTATAGTATAAATAAAATAAGAAATGGTTTGATAAAACTAAAATTATTGTTAAAGCAAAGCAATTTGCCTTTTAAATTTCAAGTATAGTACAACTTGCTGTATTAATCCTGCAGTGTTGATGTAATTTAGTGTGTACAACTAGTTTTGTTGGTTTAAGAGACCAACTTTTACATATCTTTTTATTTGTACAGGGTCCCCACTCAACTGTAAAAATTATAAAACTGTGAATTGACCATGAATTTTTTATATCGTGAAAAAACGTGGAGTAAGCCGTGAATTTAACCACAAAACCTTAAAGATTGTTCTTTTGTTTGAGGTAGCTAATGCATCTGTCTTTACACGAATCCGCAGTATTTGGTCCGCGCTGTAGGTGGAGCGTTCAAGCCAGAACCATTGAATCGGAGCACGTCAACTGTCAACATTGCAAAGGAACTGAGCTGAGTCTGAGGAAGCTCAGACCTGTCAGTGCTGATGAAGCATTTATTTATAAAACTTAGGTTAATTTTATATGTTTCATTACAACTGCTTCATCTGTTGCTGTTGAGATTATAAGAAATTTCAACCAACGTAACCGGTTCTTGGAACTAGTTCTACTTTTACCGTAATCTCGGTAACAACACATTGTGACCAGCAAGCATGATTGGAAGATTGAAAACCAAGTCAACCTGTTGTTTTAGCCTGTGATTGGATGGCGATCGGTAACCATGGCAACCTGCCGTACGCACTGTGTGGATGAATTCAGGAAGAAAGGTCGAATAAAAGTCAAAGGGGGGGGTTGATAATGATTAGGGTGGGCTGAAAAAAAAGTTTTATTTTTTATTCTTAATGCTATACCGAAAAAAACTTGTCTTTATGACTGTTAATCAAAATGCAATAAAGAAAAAAAGTCTAAGGCTAACCTCCAGCTAGCGCATTACACTTGAAGTTTTGAAATTTCACTAAAATCGCGGTATTTTATATAATTTTTTCAAGTATCCTAACGATTACATATTTTACTGCTATAGTAAAAATAAATAATATTAAGATTATGATAACACAATAAGTCTTTATTTTCGAAGTATTTTGTAAAATTGAGGTAGCGCAATGGCCTTCAATATGGTTAATTTAACACTTTTTGACAGCCAAATAGTTCAGTGCAGCATTAATTCTTTTTACACCTACTACTAATGAGTTTTTGATCTACAGCGTGTCCAGCTTCCACCTTTACAAACTTTTCCAGGTTATTACGCATGCCAAAACAAACAGAAAAATCATATAAACATATGTCCGGAAATGCTTCGTTAAGCCGCTAGCCGCCATTTTGTTTTTTACACTTAAGAATTTTTTTATCCGTAACGGGTTGTTGTATGGAGTTCATATTTGGCATGTACCTTAATCACACCAATGCTCATTTTTAGAAAAAATATTATTTTTTTCCGATCAATATTTTCAAAATCAATATATTCACCAATGGCCATTTAAAATTTTTAAACTCAAATATCTTAAAAACCGTAAATTTTATAAAAATTTTACAAGACACAAAAAAGTTGACAAATTAAATTATCTAAACATTGATACCAAGTTTGTAAGGATCCGACAACAAATAACGGAGTTATTGAGATTTTTCTCTTAAAATAACCTAAATTGGCATTAATCATAGTGCAAAATCAGTGTTTTTCTACAGGAAAAACACCATAACTCCGTTATTTGTTGCCGAATCCTTACAAACTTGGTATCACTGTTTAGATGATTTAATTTGTCAACTTTTTTGTGTCTAGTAAAATTTTTATAAAATTTAAGGTTTTTTAGATATTTGAGTTTAAAAACTTAAAATGGCCGCCATTTTGAAAATATACATCGGAAAAAAATAATATTTTTTCTAAAAGTGAGCATTGGTGTGATTAAGGTACATGCCAAATATGAACTTCATACAACAACCCATTACGGAAAGAAAAATTCTTAAGTGTAAAAAACAAAATGGCGGCTAGCGGCTTAACGAAGCATTTCCGGACATATGTTTATATGATTTTTCTGTTTGTTTTGGCATGCTTAATAACCTGGAAAAGTTTGTAAAGGTGGAAGCTGGACACAGTGGACACCCTGTATAATGTTTATAAAACAATCACCTGAAGGATAAAGATAAATAACTAGGCAACTTACATTTAACAAAAAGAGTTTATTAATTATTAATTTTATAGTGAAATACAAATTGTGAATTCATCTCCTTCAGAATTTTACTGTCCTTCTCAACATTGGGTATGTTGTACTTCAGGGCCTGCACCCCTAGAACTGGGATGCCCACTACCCAATACCAGCTCAAAGTACCGAGCTGGGCTAACGGGCGTGGATCCCTTTATTAACTGAAGTAGGGCAGCTTCGGCTGTTCCGAGCCCTGGCGGAGGTGGCCTTGTGTCAATCGCGCGCTTACTGGGTGTCTCACTCCAGCTCCCCCCAAAAGGGAGGAAATGAGTCAGGATGTCGGGGATCTGGGGCTTCCGTGCCTTCGGGTGCGGTTGCAGTGTAGCCGGCGCCTTTGGCGTGCGGGTTTACAGTGACCTAGTTATTCCACTTGGGAACCACCCATGACCCAAGTAAAACCTAAAATGGGGACCTCGGGATCCGGTTCAAGCCCCTGACTTCGGTCAGTCCGGATATTGGGTTGGACTCGAGGGGGCAGAGGTTGTCGGTATGCTCGGCACACAGCTTCGGCTGTGGGGGGCCCTCCAGCCTCATCTGGGGACGTTGCTCACAGACAAAAGTTGAGAAGTAGCATGGGTAGTGCTGCCACTGTCACTCACAGCAGATGGTCAATTTGGGTTCACCGCCGGTTGAGTACCACAGGCCTGGTGAATTCCGGGTTTTGTGGGGGTCTAATCCGCCTTAATGTGATTTGGGACTCCTGTGGTTCCATAAGTCCCCTGTCTGGGGGGCCTTCCCTGTTATATGACATGTTCTGGCAGGGGGGTCTCTGTTATCAGACCGTCGGGGTATGCCGAGAGATAGGTACCCGGCGCCATCAGGAGTGGGAACCCCCTTGACTTCGGTCTTGGTGGATCATAAAATGAATTGAAACACACGAATTGTCCTTCTCAACAGTCATTTACTTATTTGGAACCTTGAAGTCACGTTTGCTTGAAAAACTTGGCATCGTAGCTCTGGATAGCAGCGTTGACCGAATGAAGCCATCTTATCAAAGTTCCATTCTTTCGGTGTTGTAGCAGTTGAAATATTGGCCCACATTTCTTCGTTAGATACTCTTCGCAACAATGGCGGTGGATAAATAGCTGTAGAATCCAATCTATGATTTCATAATATTCCTTTGCCTGAAAGTTAAGTGTTGGAGGTTTAAAAGTTGCTACGGACATTGCTTTTATGATTCTTCTAAGCCCCAATTCCCTGATATGGGCCCTTTCATCAACAATCATACTAAGGAGCAAGTTTTCTGGATGTCCAAAAAATGCATTTCTTTCAATGACTGGATCAATCACCTTAATCAAATTGTCTGGCAGGAATCTTGAAGATTTCATCAAATCAAAAACATGTTTTGGTCAAAAGCATGTATGATTTAAGAATAAATTGTACCAAAATGAGATGATCTTCAGATGGACTTTCAGTACTTATGTACAGCCGAAGAACTCTGTTTGCTGTTGTTAGCCATCGAGAAAGGGAGATCGGACCTGGTTCACGAACTGCCAAGTCTGTCGTGCAGGTGCCTGACTTAATAGCTGAACTTATGTCCAGCAGATATTGTTGGTCCTTACTCAAAATTTTGCGATCGATATCAGGGATTGCACAATCAATGCTTTGAAAGTTTACTACTGGGAGTTTTTCACAATTTTTGAGTTGTGAGCCAATAGGTCCTGTTAAGTACTGATTTTAAGTTATAACAGACAAACAGAATTTGTCATTTCAAATATTGGCGGTAGGCAGAGCGAGAGAGAGAGATAGCGATAGGGCGAGAGAACAGGGAACACTCGAGAAACGGAAAATTACCGATTCCTGGCCTCTGATTGGCCGATGACCCTTGCCTGTCGGTAGTTCCTAACCTCACAGGCCGCTCATTGGCTGCCGACCCATAAACCACTTCTGTTCCGTTTTTGCGTGTCAGAAGTTCTCTTCACCTCCCATGGGGCTCGCCATTCTGGTTCTGTTTGTCTTTCTGCCGACTAGTCTCAAGTGCCTTTCGGCTTTTTCATTTTCCAGGCACGTTGTGACTTTTTTTAACGTGACCTTAGTTTCGCCCATGGTGGCCCCATTACTCTCACTTATTTAAACAGTTTGTAAAGTAGTTTTGTTTTGTTCATTAAACTATTGTCCCTGTTCACTAACATAAATTGCAGTGAATCCACAGTGTGTGTCATAGTGCGTGTCGGGCAACTCGGTCATGCGCGTACATGGACATTGACTGTACGAGAGCGCTAATCCTTGATAATTGTGCGTACGTGCGAATTCGCAGCAAGAAAGAAGATTCCCTGGACCAAATCGGAGAGACTTTCCTGGCCCAGCAGTTCCCGTGCTCTGGTGTGGTGGCGTCCAGTCGGCCATCTTGGCGTCCCTTCCAGCTCCGCCATAAGGATTTTCTTGTCAGTGAGTTCAACTTTCATCTTGTTTATTTTTTATGAACAGTTTGTTAACATTGATTAATTCGTGGTAAATGTTTACCTGGTCCTTCGAACATTTCAATTTGGAACCAAACTCATAAATATCAGTAAATTGACTTTTCACATTTTCAATATTTTTCATAGTTTTTCAATAAACTAATTTCGCCCTTTCTCAACCAGGTCCATTAAAAGATTTTGGGCCAGTTGTTTCACCATCCATAGTTTGAAACAAGTGCCTGCACAGTAATTCATTCAAGTGCAAAAGACAAACTCCCCACTGCAGTGGTCGTTTAATTTCTTCTTCGATCGTGCGAATTACACCAGTTTTCCAACCTGTGTTTGTAACTGTCCCATCGCATCCAATCACATCAAGCTCATCTAGCGAAAAATTGGATTCTTTTAAATAATCCAAAATAGCACTGGCAATATCCTTTGAAGTTCCTGTAGGTGGGGATACATGGCCAACATAAATTGAGCCAGGTTGTTGGATGATTGAGTAGTGCTCTTCTTTAGCAGTTCTTCTGAAATACTTTAGATTTACTTTATCAACTTTCAAAGTATTGTCCTTTCGGCCATCAAAATATAGGCCTTGTATCACGTTTGGCTGTCTTTTTAGCATATTCTGAAGATTTGATCTATTTACATTTTTTTCCCTCCTAACCTTATTCTTATCTATTATGAGGGTATCGTCCTCTTCCGTTGCAATACCAAGGTCATGCAGTACACTGGAGGCGATAGCAGATGTTGCTCTGTCCGAAACACCAAATCTGTCACTAGCCAATGCGGTATTTTTTAACTGTATTCGCATTTGCCACGGTTGTGTGCTCGGAATAGGAATGAAGTTATCATCGGACCCAATCCATTCCTCTTCCATTGAGCTTTCGTCTGGTCCTATTATTTGTTCCATTGCATCCTTAGAGCATGAAGGCTGCAAATGCGAAACTAATGGAATGTTAGACGACACAACCTGATGTTTTACTTCTTTACGTTGCAGTCTTTTGGTAATTTTTTTTGACTCCTTTTTGTCTAAATTTCCAATCTTGCCCAAGCCAAAATTTCTTTGAAAATAAATAACTTAAGTTCAAGCACTGGAATTTTTTTGTCTTTTTCACATTTACATACAATTGATATAGGGCACTCACAGATCTCGGGGATCTTTTTGCAGTTGCAGGAGTATGTTATTTTGTATTTATATGCCGATATATCGAATAATGATGCAGCTTTATGCTTGAATTGCTCAATTTTATGCTTAAACTTGAGTCGGTGATCACCTACCGGCCGGTACAAGTTGAACAGTGCGCAAAATGTATGTCCGTTCGTGTCGTGTTTCTCGTGTGTGTGTGATTCAATGTAATTTTGTAATAATTTTTTAATGTGTGACGACAGACATGGTGAACTTTTATTATCTTGAAATCTGACCTGATGATGGAACAGTAGTTCTGAAACCGCGGTAGTCCTGTAGGATTAACACAAAAGCTGACAAAGGACGGAGGTAAAGTAACCTGTATTCAACTTAAACTTGTCCTTTTCCTTGTCAAGTTTGAAGGACTTCATTAAATTACGATAGCTATCGTAGTATGAATTTATTAATTGGACAATTCTATAGGGCGTCACTGTGGGTATAGAAGCTTTGTCAAAGACGTCTTTTACTTTTGGAGCAACAATATTTGATATCAGAGAGAAACTTACAGGCTTATTACTTTCTAATGCTTTGTTGTACTGTTCGAGGAAACAACACTTGAGAACATCTTCATAAGTTGGGAGCTTACTTACAGGCAATTCCTTCGGGCAACCAAACAACGGACAATCAAAATCACTACGAGTTATTTTCTTGGCAACGGCCATCACACACAACTTAACTAATAAAGTTATAAAATTAAACCAATAACTCAATGAAACTAATTCCTTACGGTATGTATTTTTATTCATGGTGATTGATAATTATTTAGTATTATAGCTGGTATGCAAAAAATTTATCTATTTCCAGGATGATCATTTCAAGTGGTGCCACACCATTAATGGAAACGGCAAGATAAATTTTTGAGTAAATGATAATTTTTATGAGTGAAATGTTCTTTAAACATAATTTTGAGACATTTTTATTCGTGATCATTTTTTATTTTACTGAATGGTTTTGTAGATATGGGCAGATAAAGGTTGTCCCATGTTATTGTTATGGAAGTAAAAATGAAATTTAATTCCCTCTACTTCCCTAACCGTTAGGTTTAGAGAAAAATGTCAAAGAATAAAAAAGTCTTAAAATTACATAGAGATTCCAAAAATACCATAAAGTATAGGGTGTTACATAAGAAATAATTTCAAAGTTGACCGCCATATTAGAAAATGGCGGCTAAATATAAAAAATCTGAATTCATATTTTTAATGGTATCTAAAAAGGAGGAATTGCCCCCATTTAAAGTTATCTGTAACTATTATAGCTTACGAGATACCAATGGTGGCCACCTTGAGTTGATCACCCTGTATGTATTCACTTGAAAAAATATAGACGTTTTATTTAGTTTTTTCTATACTCAAGTTTCGGAAAATTACATTATAAAATATGACGATGGTTTACTGAAATAGTAGCAATAAAAACCAATAATTTTTGTACAAACACTGTTTATTGTAAATTTAAAGTAGCCAATTTGATCAATTGGTTGTTGGAGAGGAGGGATGCAATCCAGTGGAAGTGTCTACTCTGGGAGGGGCCCCTGTACGTTACAGTGGCGGTGTTCGATTCATCTAGTGTAGACTCTGGGAGGGGCCCCTGTACGTTACAGTGGCGGTGTTCGATTCATCTAGTGTAGACTCTGGGAGGGGCCCCTGTACGTTACTGTGGCAGTGTTCGATCCATCTAGTGTAGACTCTGGGAGGGGCCCCTGTACGTTACTGTGGCGGTGTTCGATCCATCTAGTGTAGACTCTGGGAGGGGCCCCTGTACGTTACAGTGGCGGTGTTCGATCCATCTAGTGTAGACTCTGGGAGGGGCCCCTGTATGTTACTGTGGCGGTGTTCGATCCATCTAGTGTAGACTCTGGGAGGGGCCCCTGTACGTTACAGTGGCGGTGTTCGATCCATCTAGTGTAGACTCTGGGAGGGGCCCCTGTACGTTACAGTGGCGGTGTTCGATCCATCTAGTGTAGACTCTGGAAGGGGCCCTTGTACAATGTTGGTGTTTAGTATTGAGTATGTATTAATTTAGTGAAAGTCCAAATTTTGACATGGAATTTCGTTTATATTTCTTAAATTACTGATTAGATGTAGTAAAATCTCCATAGAAACCACTGTTTCTTTAAATTATTGTTTACTTCAAATTAGAGATGAAATGGTATAATTGTTATAAATCATTACAGTACAGTATTTGTTTTCAAAAGTTTTAATATACAGAAAATACCCCATTACCATAGTGGCTGTTTGTTTGTCTCAAATCTATTTACACATTCTGTGTTACGATTTTAAGAATTTTTTTCCTGTATGCTAGTATTAGTAAGCATTACGGGAGAAGACCTAATCATGACAAGAACTTAAAATTGTTCCTCTATGTCATTTGATACGTGTTTTTTATAGTTTTTTTTAGATTTTAATTTTGGCTGAGAATGAAGAAAACCGGAAGTTTTCAATCCTTGAATTTTACATGTTATTTTACAAATACAAGAATAAAACTTATTTAAATTGAAAGTAAAACATTTCATTTAGAAAAATAAATAAATAATTTTAAATTCGTGTTACGACTTAACAAAACAATTTCAACTTAAGCTATTTAAAATAACTATAAAAGTTTCAAATAAAGAATCATGAACTCATTTCCACATACATCACCAAACAAGATCATTCAAAAACAAAGCAAAAACAGTTTTTACATTTTCTAAAGGGGGTGTTAAATCATGAAATAAGCAATTTACCGAAAAAGATCTTCAATTTTTAACTTACCTTTTAGATTTGCAAATGAAAGTAAATTGTTGTTAACTTTTCGGTTACCGGCTAGTTCACGTTTCACTGTTAATTACTCTTTTCTCATATATGATATTTACTTATTGTTCAACTTAATTTAAAACAGATTGTAAAGTTAAATAAATTTTAAAAATCTAGAAAAACATATTATTTAATATAGACAGTTATAAATGAAATTAGAAATTTTATTAAAAAATTCTAAAACCAGAGAAGACAAGATCCTTCTTTCTACTTTTAGAAAAAGTTAAGAGTCAATATTTATCTTAATTAGTTAATTTTAAAATACGATTTCCGTAAACCTCTGCAGCCATCAAACTCGCCTAGCGCTACGGCCGCGAGGCGGCATTCGGTTCGGGCTCAGGAAGAGCGGGCAATCCAAGCAGCTCTTCCGGGGAAAATTGACCTAGAAAGTTTAAAGATTTAACTTACAATTACCAGCACATTTTTTATTTTTATTTATAGATGAATAGAATATTATTTCTTATCTCCAGTACCGTGGGTGCGGGGTGTCGGAGGTGTGGTGGGAGACGGGCCGGGGGAGGGGGGGGCGGCAAGCATAATGCGGCCTAGGGGCGGCACTAAGCTAAAATGGGCCCTGCTGAGTAGACTGAAGTATTAATAATACTATAATACTAAATAATTCTCAATGAAACTACAAGTCAGTCGAAAGGCGTCTGCTGGGGAAAACTGCAGTTCACAAAATGGCTGTCGGCCAGCTTCCCCGTACAGTGCATTGTGGGAGAGAGTACGGGTGGAGGAAGCCGGGCGCGGCAGCCCGTCATTGCCGAGCGTGCAGCGGTCAGCGGCACTCAACGCTAAAAAGCGTCATTTTCCTACGCGCAACCTCGGATTGATAAATTTATACTTTTCCTATTATTTCATTCTTTTTTTAAATCTTAAAGTAAAGGACTATCACAATTGCAGTAAAATATCTAACCGTTACGATACTTGAAAAAATTATATAAAATCCCGCTATTTTAGTGAAATTTCAAAGTTTCAAGTGTAATGCGCTAGCTGGAGGTTAGGTTTAGAATTTTTTTTCTTTTTTGCATTTTGATTACCAGTCATAGAGACAAGTTTTTTTTCGGTATAGCATTAAGAATAAAAAATAAAAACAATTTTCGACCCACCCTAATAATGATGTCTCAGTTTGTTTTGGACTGTCGATGGTGGAGTTCTGTTCCATCCTTTTCACTTGACTGAAATACTATCAGTGTATCATGATAAATACAAAAATGTAAAAACCCATTTTCAAAGTATTTCTTATGGAACACATGATTTTTTTCACTAGAAATCTTAACAAAAAAAATTTTATTTTTTCCAGATTTACAGGGAGGAGCTTTCCAACAACCCATTAATTAATAAAAGCTGTCCAGTAGAACGTTAGATTTTTCTGTCTGACAATTTTATAAACTGGATTATATAAGAGGTAGCTAATATAAAATAATTTTCAAATTTTTCTCACCTTGTCAATTAGTTCATCAGTGTTGATAACAGTGAATTTCATGTTGTTGTTGGATGATAACTTTAGTGTTTTCAAAACTGTCCCAGGTGATTGTGTTCCCATTCACCCACATGAAAGAGTATGCATCTTCAAAACTATTTTCCCATAGCTTAAGGAACACTCTATGCAACTGTTGTAGAACCTGTCAAAGATTTCTTGCACTTTTCCAGAATTGAAATCACTTTTCTCTTTTAGCATTTTGTAAATACTTTTAGCCCCTGAAGGAATGAAATGATTTTTTTTCTTTCCCTTGAGATTGGTTTCATAATTTTGCAAAGACTGAACAACATCTGTTTCTGTTGCACTTTTTTCTCCTTTCATGGTCTTATTGAACACAGCATCTTGTCTGTGTACAAACCACAAATACATTTCCCCCTTAATAATCATTTAAAAAATTCTTAATTAGTTCAGAGCACAGAGATTTGAAGCACTTTTAGTCCATTGAAAAAAAGCAAAATCTGGAAAGAAATCCTGTGTTTTCATGCTGGAGGAGTTTTCTGTTTTCAACCTCAGCGAATTCACAGTACTCTTTAACCTGTGTTACACACACTGTGTAAATATTAAAGTACTTGTTTATTTTTACTGCAAGTGCTCCAACTTCAATTCACAAGATATCAACCGCATATTGGACGTAACTGTGCACAATATGTGCACCACATCCTACTCCATTCATTTCTCTTCCACGCTGCTCATTTATAAGGGTGAAAACATTATTTTCTCCCCCTTCTCTTCACACCTCGGAACTTTGTGTTGGTGTTGTCACCACAGAAACGAACGACTTTCTTTTCCAAATCATTTTCTTAACCACAGACATTAAGTGTGTCAATAAAATGTCAGCAGTCTCACCTGGAACTGACTTGAAAGCCAACAGCGTTACATGCACCCCCAACTTGTTGTGAGTAAATTCTTACCATGATTGACACTAATTTCACCTCTTTTCTTTGGGAAGCATCCATGCTTAATGACACAAAACTGCTTTTTTTAAGGTCGTCAATGAGCTCCTCATGAGCTAATGGAGCTAAAATTTTCAAGATTAAAGCTTCACGTTTGGTCTTTCCAAGAGAAATCTTGGACTCAGAAAGCTTACTGCTTAATTTAGAAGAGCAAAACGTTTGAGTTTAAACTTAAATTATAACTTGCAGTGTGCAAACTTTGCACCTTTGCAGCCAACTATAAATCTTGTGTCTTCTGGAGATTTATTACTAAAAAAATTTCCAATGCCCCGAACTGACGGCAGTCTCAAACTGTTTTGTGTGTTTTTTACTTACTACATGATCCTTGATGTCTGATCCACCTCCATGTTGGACGGAATTCTCAGAACTACTGCAGTGTGTGCACAAAACTGTACAATCGTCAGTATGAACCTTTGAAGTTCATCTTTAAATTTACAGCTTCTTTTTGGCATTGTGGTTTGTCTTATTTCATCACACAAAGTTTAATTAACATTCATAAAGTTACTAATCAAGTTATATAGTTTGGTTATCAGTTCGTGCAGATTACAGTATTTTTTATCTTAATAGTTATTTATTATAAGTAGTGAATTAGTGCGCTTATATTGCAATTTATCAGTGAAATATATCATGCGTTTTAGTACGGACAAACTATAAAAATATAACGTTTCATTAATATGCGATTTTAGTAAACCAATGCGAGGCTGGAGAGTGGCCGTCTTATACGATCGGCCGTGATATAGGATATGCTGTAAACAAAGCCAAACTAGATTTCAATGCATATTATATTGAATTGTCAAATAACAAGTCTAAAGCAGCGTGGACACTTGTGAACCATGTGATGATGGGAGGAGCTTGGTCTGTATCAGAGGCCAAAATTACTGCATAGGAGTTTAACAACTACTACCTTTCTTCAGTACGTTGTTCACGAGAGAGCCTCACCCACCAGACATTGAAGCGGCCTCCTTCGTTGAAAACTCACCTTCACCGGAAGAAGATGTTGAATGGAAGATATTGTCTTGTGCGGATGTGCTAAGTGTTGTGAAAAATATGAAAGGTTCTAGAAGTAAAGATATATTCGATCTCTCAAATCATATTCTCAAATGTATTACAGTATTGAGTCTATCTTGCTTCCCATAACCTTCTGCATCAACTTGTGTTTGAGTCAAGGGGTCTTTCGCCCAAAGTTAAAAATCTCAAGAGTGATTCCTGTGTTTAAAAAGAGTGGTGACAGATCTTCCCAAAAATATTATAGGCCCATTTCAATTGTTCCAATCTTTGGTAAGATATTTGAGCATATTGTTAAACTCCAGGTATGTACCTATTTTGACCGGTTAAATGTTCTCAATGAACGTCAGTTTGGTTATAGAGCGGGAAAAACAAGTGCAGTTCTTAGTATTGTTGATGACTTAATTTTTGAGAATGGTGCTCAGCTCAGATCACAACTTGTGTTCTGAGCAAGGCTTTTGATTGTGTGGATCATGGTATACTAATTGGGAAATTGCAACATCTTGGAATACGTGGGATTTATCTGGATTTTTTTAGGACATACCTGGAAGACCGTTATTAGATTGTTGATGTTGGTAGAAATAGATCTTCCGCTTCATATGTAGAGTTTGGTGTACTACAAGGCTCTGTATTTGGACCTTTGTTATTCTTAGTAATGGTTAATGTCCTGCCTTTTAATGTGACGGTCAAAAACTATTATGTTTGCAGATGACACATCTTTTCTGACTTAGTAAAGGTTTTCCTTTGTTAAAAGATGTTGCAAATGGTACATTACAGTAGGCAGTTGCATGGTTTAAAGCCAATTATTTTGTAATTAATGAAGCAAAGTCACAAAAAGCCCTTTATACTTTGAATCACACATTCAATTCGAGAGATGATTTTGACAACTCCATTAAGTTTTAGGAATACATATCAATCACAATCTTACCTAGAGTGAACATGTCAACTTAGTTTATAGTAAATTGTCTAAAGTAATATATTTGTTAAAAACTTTGAAATTTTATATTCTTGTTAATTATTTGTTAAGTATTTATTATGCTCTGTTTCATTCTGTTTTAAGTTACAGAATAATTTTATGGAGAAATAGTTCAAGAATATCTGAAGTGTTAGTTCTGCAAAAGAAAGCCATCAGAATAATAACTAATTCAAATGTAAGAGCTCACTGAAAACCACTCTTTGTGCAAACTGGAGTAATGACGAATTTGTTTGTATATTTATACTACACTTTTGTATGTCAAGAAAAATGAATCAAGTTTTATAAGGAATGGCGACATTCACTCTTATAATACCAGAAGTAATTCTAATTTATATATTCAAAGAGTAAGATTGAGTAAAACGCTCAAGAGCCACCTTGGCACAAGCATAAGATTGTTTAATCATTTGTCACCCCAAATAAGAAGCCTGCCTTTCAAAGCTTTTAAGAATAAAATTTATAGAATTCTGATAGAAAAATCCATGTTATAATATTAAAGAATATTTAAAACCTCTTTTAAATAATATTGATGTTATGTTTGAAAATTATATAGTTCCTGTTATTCAGATTATTTAATATTTCAATTGTTTCATTGTTAATATTTTAAAATTGTATTCATTTTGTAACAAATATATTTATATTCATTATTTATTTATTGTTGGATTTAATATTGATGTATGTTTAATAAGTTTATCACTTTTTTCATTGATGACCTCTTTTTAAGTGACTTATTTTATGTGTTTTATATTTCTTTGACATAGTTAGTTTTGTAAACCATGACACGGTCTCATGCACAAATTTTTATAACGTGTTCTTA